>JBBPJO010000007.1:47625-90779 GCA_038088815.1 Boletus nobilissimus | reverse complement strand
GAAAGTTCCGGAAGTGGTTCCGGTGCTTCCGAGATCGGAAGGCGCGGGAATATTCCGGAAGTGGTTCCGGAATAGGGGTTCCGAGATCGGAACACTCGGAACACTCAGAACTGTTGTTCTTTGTCACAATTGTCTGACAAGCAACCCGCAAAACATGGCGGCTTGCTCCATCATATCGAAAATTGGATAGTTTGGATAGACAGCCAGATTATCGGCATCACTTTGATTGTTGGCAATGGTGTATACTTGGAGTATCTCCTTGGTTTCCCGTGTCGCATCTTGATTCAATAACTTGATCAAAGACTGGCCATTCCCATGCAAAGTAGATTTCGAATGGCATGAGGCCGCACATGCGGTCATGCAGGTAGGCTGATGGTGTTTTATTATGGGTGCAGAGAGTGGGAGGGAAGGGTTCAACATCGTAGTTAAGGAATGTCGCAGCGTTCAAAAGAGTGTCGATGGCCATAGACTAGAGTGAATAATGGTGGCTAGTGCTGGGGAATGAGAGTGAGACTGTCCACTTACATAGGCCTCCTCGATGATTCATTCAAGGAATGGGAGCGAGTAGAAAATGAATTGAAGATGATCCTGTCGACGCATTTGGGGATTCAGTCAGTAAACATACTGTCATGGTGGAGGTATGGGTGTAGATTTCATGAAATTAAAGTAGGAACATGTCGAAACATCAATACTCTGATTTGAGAATCTCGTCAAAAGGACTCCTGCACATGGCGGTGCTCCCGCACTTCCCGCCACCCATCTTGGATGCGGAGATGGAAAGACACATGACCACCTTGCACTCTTCATTTGATCTCAACTCAGCCCTGAGATTATATGAATGTCTCAACGATCTTTCCCTACCTTGGTTTGCGGCGAGTCGGATGAAACTCCCATGCATTGCTTTTCAACTCCCACCCCTTACACCTTACTATCGGATGCATTCAGGTTGTGTTTATTGCCCAGACACTGTTCCCTTTGGGATGGTAGAAATTAAGACAAGACACGATCTATCTCTGATGAACATATTGTATTTGATTCACCCATGGTTGGAGACTATCCTGGAACATGAAGATGTACATGGCGGTGCGATCATAGAGGATGACGTTGCGCCACCCCTCCCCACTCACAGATGATGCAATGACAAAGGGATCAACAACGCTTCATCGTTGTCTGCTGAACCTGAATTTCTGTCCCACCCTGTTCCTGCTCATATTACACTGATGGACAAGGAAATGCGAGCCTGATGGCTCATTGTCCGTCTTCAACAGCCATTTGGTGCACTCTTGGTAACACTAGCATCGACGGGTCGGCAGACCATGGACTGCAGAAGGGTCGCGATGAATAGCTTGATTATGGTAGAGTTTCAGGAAGGTGTCTCACTGGCTGATGATATTCTGGACAATGTACATGTGCTCGATGTATTGTAAGTCACCAGTAAAGTCATCATGGCCTTACCCTGCCTTATTTGGACTTGGTTCACACTTATTGGCACTTTTGCGGCTTGGACCAAATGCAGTGGCATTGAGCCAAAGTTGTCATATATGGATGTTAGTGATGCAGTGTTCAAATCGTGGATGCAGGACGACTTCACTGGCGCAGAAGACCTCACTGCACACAATATCGTACATCCATTAGATGCCTCACACTATGCGCATGTGCCCACTCATCGTGCTCTCATGCAGACTTGCTTGAAACAATGGCATGTGGCCATTGATGATGCCATCAACTTGAAGGCAATCCACTCATTCGTTGTTCTGTGCTATTTTGAATATCAGGTCCATTGATCTGTCATTGGTTAGATCGCACATTCTGTCACCCTTGTTGGCAGTGGGGAGCACAAGTCTGCGATGGATGTATTTGACTCAGTGTTCAGCAATGGTCTTCCAAGTGAACATAATTTACTCTTACTGATCTAGGTATGCCCCCATCTCATTGTCGCTACTAGTCTCAATCTTTCGTTTCGCTCAGGCAACCCTTCTACTCGAATGTGGAAAACATGACAGTGCCATGTAGATCATTTGACCAGTATAGTGGACCATGAGTGGTCAACATACGTTGCTGTCAAGGTGTGTTCAGGCAAGCATGCTATTCTGAGTACAGTTAGCAATGTGGTGTACAGACTCAGATACTTCTCCTACACGAAATGAGGTCAATGGGAAGAGACAATGAATGTTCAGTGGAATTATTCAAGCGTGCAAAAGAAGCTATTCCGGTTCAAAAAGGTCCTTCCTAGTGGTCATCTCCCTTGTAAGTTAATCTCTTTTCGACATTTCTGTCAGTTGCAACAACTCTCCGAAAGATATCTGGGTAGAACTTCAACAGACTTTCCACCAAAATTCAGCTACTTTTGGCCAAACCCATGTATACCCTGGTCGAAATTCTCGGCAAAGGAGTGTTAACGACAGAGATGACCACACATTGGGACGTAGGTATACTTTTCTCAAAACAGATTAGAATGGTAGGTGTTGATTGTTTCATGTCAGATGACATTCAAATGTGCACCGCGACATTCGAGAGCAGTGGTGATGAAGCAGCAAGGTCCAATGATCCTAAGTGAGCGATCACATGGGTTTTCTTGTCAAGTGGAGTACTGCCTGAGGCCTAAGGAACATTGAAGTTGTGGAGGATGCATTAAAGGATGCAGATTATGTACGACTTTGTTCCCCCTGATATCCACTATTCCAAGCTCGGTTGATACAGGCAATCAAGGAAGACTCTTCCAGTCCATGGGGGTATGAGAGAAGATATGTGGCCATGCATGGATTGCGGCAGTATGATGAAGCAACGAGTGCATGCGAGCGAACAGGCATTCCCTCATCCAGTCATCTCCAGATCCAGACGCCCATTGTGAGTCTCTGTGTGTTGACATAAACCTGACATTGTAATTTACACTGCACAGAACTAGCCAAGAAATACACTTCACCCTCCCAGTCGGAGGCGGCTGATGATCGACAGCGTCATCCATGTGGTCTCCAAGATGTCCCTGCTTGTGCTTATTGACGTCAAGAGTGGTCGTCTTTGTGATGCACCGGAACGAATCCATGTATTCAAGTTGGAACCGGAGTTCAAAGAACTGATTTCCTCTATGACGAAGGTGTTGGACGGATGACACTTGCCTTGTCGACGTCCAAGAAAGAGTGTCTCAAACACAAACTCGATGAGTGTTTTGAGTGACATATGGCATGTCTTAGGAAAGGACTCTATGAGATTCATATATCATGATGCGGTGCCGGCGGTGTAGTCGATCGAGTAGGTCAAGTCGTCCGAATGCGCCGCTTTTGAGTCATCAGCAAATTAGAGTAATCCTTAATCACACTTATTTGAGCCTTTTCAGTCAGATAAGCTGGTACCAGCCATGTCACACAATAAGAATAATAAGCGTCAGACAAGACTATCCTTGGTCTTCGATTGGACTTATTCTTCTTGTCACATCATGAACGAATGAAAAAAGTGGCCTCAAATTTGCACCACACTGTCTATTTGTAAGGGTAAAAAGTCGGAAAAGCAGGAGACACCAAACTTCAAATCTGAAAATTAGTGTCCAAAAAATTAAGAAAGCAGATTTTAAAAAAGTGGAATTGTAATGTAAAAAGGGCACAGAACCCATGGTACTAGAATTAGCATCTGTAGCACTGGATGAGTTGATTGCACAGAAGGAATGATGGGGGGGTGGGGAACAGTATGAGAACTTGAAGGTGAGATGAACATAGTATCCTGGAACAAGGATTTGTGTCAGTTTGTGGTTAGCCTCAATAGCGTAAGGGTCATTACAGAGGAGGGTGCATGGATCAGCATCATTCGCATTCTTGCTTGCAGTGGTGCAGTCATCAGTAAATCAACCTACCACAGTCCAGACCTGGATAGTATTGGACAGTGTCCCACTCTCCCAGAGGCAGACATCAAGGTACCCAACTGGCAGGGACTGTCCAAGTCTGTCCCAAGTCTGTCCCAAACTGGGCCTAGACTGTAGCCACCTTCAAGTATTTTCATTATTTCTATGACAGCTCTGTCACTATCGTGTGGCAGATCTGTTGATCTCGCACACCAGGATCTCGGAAAAAAGGGAACAGATTACATTATCATGTCAACATGTACATACTGCTGAACATGGGAGGGGATGAAATTTAATCCAAGGCGACATCAAAACCGGTTGATGCTGTTGCAACAGTCTTGTGCTCTGTTGTGCAATTGCTAGTAAGGAAGTGAGTATGGGTTGGGTTACAAGATGAGAATACCTACCTTCCTTGGCGAGCCCACGGGATTCAAAGCGCCTTGGTTTTCTCAGCATGAACTGTGGAAGTGTCACATTTCTTCATGAGACCTAGTATTTTGAGGCAAACTGGTGAATATGTGTTGACCCTGAAATTGGCTTCAGCTTGAGAGGACACCATCTCGTCGAGAACAACTTTCAGCTGTATGTGCGGTAAGTGCATGACAGTGTAATTTCTAAAATGAATGTTACCACTGTGGCTGCGATAGCAACCGCAACTTGAGGTACTTCCACCACAAATACCTCCGGAAAAAGTGTACCAAGCGATAAGGGACCTGTGTAGAAAAAATTAATGATAGGACCAGCAAGAGCAGGATGTGCAAGGTTGTTCGTATGTCCCTGATAATGAATTTTAAGTATGGGGTAGGTGAGGTGGGAATGACCTACATTTTCATCGGCACTGTTCCTCAAGAATACGCCATGAGCTCCGAGGAGGCCCTTCACGATCTCAGAGTTTACTTGGGGACGGTTCTCGGAATCCCATTTGTAGCATTGAGTGACATATCCACAGGCCTTTTTTCTCAGCGCTGAACACCAGTCAGTTCCCAAGATCCTCCCAAAGCTGGGAAGGAGTCTTCAGTATACTGCGATAATGTCTATTCAGACTTACCAGCCTACATATTTCATTTGTATAATGAGGCCACCAACCTTAAATAGATTAGTTAGTGTGCAAAGTGAGGGATGCTGATCAACTTACCATCACCGACTGGTCAGCCGTGTGATCGTCTTTCACTCATAGCTTCTTCCACATATTCAACAGTGAGTGAATTGAAATGCCCACGGAGCAGAAATGCATTTATGGATGCAGTGTTGCAATGAGAAAACTGTTTGGCACATTCAAGAATGTCTTGAACTGCTGGTTTGTAAAATTGTATCTGCCAAGGTTCAGCGCCTTCTGTCGCAGGACCAATTGGTATGACGGGTGGGTTGACTGTTCCTGATGGCTGAGATGGAACAGAGAGGGGATGAATGGCACTTTGGGCTTGGCTGGCCATTCCTGATGGCTGTGATGAGGCGGGGAGTGCATGAGTAGTATTTTGAGGCTGAGGGTACTGCTGGTCCCAAATAGAAGCTAAGTGAGAGGTGCTGGGGAGATGAGGGGCACGATTTCGTCATCGATGGGCAAGCACAACATCCTTGGCTTGGCTATTTGTGGAGCCTTGATCTGGTGGTCAAGATGTTAGTTATACTCCTTGCACATGATAAGTACTGACTGTTGATATGTGACGGGACCTGACCAGAGCCTTCCAAGCACTTGTTAGCAACATCTACACCTGACCTGAAGGTACTTACCTTCAGTATCGGAAGGATCACAAGCCTCGCTCTGTCTGTGCGTCTGCCGTTGATGGGTAAGCATGGCATCTTTGACATGGGTGTTTGTAGAGCCTCGATCTAGTGGTCAAGACATGAGCTACGCTCCTCGCATGAGATCACACTGACCATTGCTATGCGACAAGACCAGACCAGAGCCTTTCAAACAGCTTATCAGCAACATGTACACCCGATTTGAAGGCACTTACATTCAGTATCAGAAGGATCATGAGCCTTGCTCTGTCTGTGCATGCACCATCGGGTAAGCACGATGTTCTTGGCATGGTCATTCGTGAGCCTTGATCTGGTGGTCAAGATAATAGCTACGGTCCTTGCATGCAGTTGCACTTACCATGGCTATGCAACGAGACCTGAGCAGAGTCTTCTGAGCTACTTGTCAGTAACATAGGTATCCGGCATTGAGCTACTTACGTTCAATGTCAGAGGCATCACGAGCCTCCCTCTGTCTGTGTACATGCACATCCTCTAAGACACCAAACATTAGCAAAATATTGGAGATGTCAGTGTACTTACCTCCCCGAGGGAAGGACCCAGTAAGACAATCATCATTAGTGGGTGCTGTCTCATCCATAGGAACATCATCATAGTTCTCCTGGTAATAGACACAATCCTGGCTCTGTGGGTGTGAGTATGCATTCTCTGAAGTACCAGATGGTAGCGATTAGTAAGGAATCTGATAGTATTTGCATACTTACCTCCCCACAGCACAGATTCAGCAAAATGATTGTCTTCACTTGGTGTTGTCTCATTGATCTGGAGATCATTGTCGTTCTCGCTGACATGATCCACATCTTCGTTGGGAGTCGCAAAGATACTATGGCCACGGAAGTTTGGGTCTATCGAGTGGGATGTGATAGAATGATGCTGTGTGCCGTAGACCGATTGGACGTGGAGGTGGAGATAATGGACTATCCAAATCCCTGGAACAACAGGGAGAAATTGCAGGTCCTTGGGATTGGGAAGGAAAGTCGGGTATGATTGACTGTCTTTGATCTTGGGACTCTGGGTCTAAGGATTGCTGGGCAAGATGAGGTACTGGTGGCTGGTACACGGTATCCTCAGCTACTCGGGAAACACAATGAGGGGCTTCTACACCAGACTGAGATGCATGAGCTAGTCGTTTGAGGTGCGAAGAGTGGCCATGAGGATGTAGGATGGCATTATTATCTCCTTGGGACAATGAACAGACCGAGTTAGCATGGGAAGTTGGAGCAGTGGAAACATGGGAACCAGCGTAGAAGATTGAACCTTCACGGGAAGACCGGTGTACAGACGAGGTCAATGAGGAGTCTAAATCATGCTGAGATCCAACTTGAGGTAACTTGAATCCAAATTGGCCATCTGGAGCCACCAAGCTGAAAGTGGGCTGGGTGGTAGGCAGCAGCATGCTTGAAGCCGTGCCACCAGCTTTGGTTCTGAGTCAGGGCTTTGGCCATGATTTGTTGGATGGAACCTGAGAGTGACTGGGAGCCATGGGGTTAGGCTCGTATCCTTCAGTCACAGTATCCAGATTGCTAAGACGCTTGGATTTGGGTGCTGGGGCGGTTTGTAAATGTTCAAGATTCCTCATGTGCATGAGCTGACCCCCACTACCCTTCCCTCTGCGGGAAGAGTGCCTTACTACTTCCTCCATCCCTGATACACCTGGAAAGGTTGGATTAGTAACGAAAATTATGTTCACATCAACTATACCAGAACTAGGCTCCTCTACCCGAGATCATTTGTTCAGGTTGGCCTGAGAGGGCTCAACACCTGAGTCATTGTAAACTGTTTTTCATTTAGGAGGCATAATAACAGTGTAGGAGAGGAAGCGGCAACTTCAGCTTCAGCAGATGGTGAAGGTAATGGGGGTGGAGAATTTGCAACATGGCAGTCAAGGTCTTTTAGGCACTTCACCGTGTGCACTTGCATAGCATCGGAAGTAAAGTAAATGTCACAAACAACTAAGTAAACAATGAGTAGTCCTCTTACTAAAACACTCGAATCTCCACCTCGACAATCTGAATAGAGGGAATTGCGTAGGCAGTATGCAAATGAAGGGATGGAATCGACGGTAAAGACTTGAACATGGTAGGAATGATAATGAGTGTCTCAACTAGGATAATGTCTGGGCAAGTGATATGAATCGACGAGTTGGACCTGTCAGTGCAAGCATTGGATTGGCTCCGTCTCAATGTCTTAGAAGCGGGAGTGCAGTAGCTGCAAATCAGCGAGTTACAGGACCTGTCGGTGCAAGCATCCAATCGGCTCCTGCATTGTGCCAGCGGGATAAGGTGGGTCATGGATGTTTGGTGGCCTGAGAGTCTGGGTCAGGGTAGTCCACATCATCAGAAAGTTGCCTATGAGTACTACCAGAGCTGGTGCTTGAAGTAAAACCGGGCCCACTGACTTGACGAATGGGGGTCGGATGTAGTATCCGCGTGGGGGTAGGTAGACTAGTGTCGAGTAGCTCTGAAGAGCCATCAAATTCCGATTGGCCCAATGCACCATTGGATGAGTCCAGCCCAGTCTCACTCAATGACTCGGTGCTGATGACAACCTGTGGGTCTGGACTCTTAGTTGGCTGAGTCTGAACCCAGCCTTCATTGTTGATGTTGCACAATGCTTCGATGAGTGCTTTGCTCATTTTGTCATGTGTGAATGGGGCGCCAGTGTGAAACGAGTCATTTTTGAAGTCAATCAGCAGAATAACCTGTTCTCGCAGAGTGTTGAGGAGAGGGATCAAGGGCTGAAAGTAGGGAGATATGTGTCGCAGGATATTAAATGACCAGCCAAACTGAGACTGGATCATCACAGTCTTCAGGAGGCTCAGCTCAAATGTGTTAAAATAAAGATCAAAACACTGAGAGAGAGCACTTTCAGGTTTGGGGTGGTGGGGCGTGTCAAACAACACACAGATTCCGAGGAGAATGTAAGATTCGAGATTGTGACTAGCTGTGTGGGAGACCGGCTTTCCAGGGCCAGCCATCACGAGCTCTGCAGCCATCCACAACCATGTCCCCTAGAAGACTTTAGTTAGTATGAACCTCGTCGCCCTGTGAAGGGAAAAACTCACAGTACGATAAAAGGGGTTTGCATCAATTGATGGCTGAGACTCTTCTGATAGGCGATTTCTCCCCATTGAAAGTACAATTTTGTGGTCAAGTTGTAACTTGGAGAGTACGATATGTACAATCTGATCCTCACGTCCAGGAACAGATACACGAATGGGGACAGAGTCCTCACCCATCTCAGAGGGCTGGTGACTAGGCGGTGATGCAGGAGAAGTTGGAGGTAGATTACAAGGAGGGTTGATTGAATGCATAGTACACAAGGACTCAGCCTGAGTGTGGGGGACATCAAGTGGAACAGCATAACCCCAGTCTGTGAGAAGGCCGCGATACATGATGTCCTTCATTTTGGTTCACAGGCGCATGTGAGTATCTGGTGGTAGATTGTCGAGAAAGTCTAGGCATCAATTGCCATCACCCAAAGATTTCCATGAGATGAGGAGGAGATTCAGCAAACTGATATCATGGTGCAGGACCTTTGCCTTGTCGATTGCATCTTTGTGGACTTTAAGAGATCATCAGTGGTGTGGACTGTGAAGCATGAACGAGTAGGGACATACTTGATACATAATCAATGAACACAATGAGAAGCTCAGTGAGGGAAGAGAAATACATGATTGATACACTGAATGGCTCAGTCATAAGACGTGAGAGGACATGTAGTTGGTATGGACGGTTGTATGACAGCAAGAGAAGGGTATGAAGATAGTGTGTTGACATATTTACTTTGACTCCAGCGCATGAGGGATGAGGTCCCTGCACCTGCTGTTCATGTATGAGCAGGGGTACACCTTCCACGTTTGCAGCATTGAGCCTGGCTAGCAGGCTCCCTTCCATGAATTTCTGTAGGGGGTCGATCCATGAGTCTTTGATAATGACCTGTCATTGTGATTTCTGCAAGGTGGGATCCTTGATTGAACCAGCCAGACTGTCATACCGCGACTATGCAACGCGTCTGAAATGAAAATCAGTTGTTCCAAAAACACAAGTGGATTGTCCATGTCATCACTCTCGCTAGCCCCGTTCCATGCAACCAATACCCTCTTCTTCTCGCAGCCGTCCCAAAATACCGTCTCGTCGAACCCAATGCCAGCCATCGAAGTAGTAGAGACACCAAGTTTTCAGTGTGTCGGGGGCTTTTTGTACTTGATCTTGCCGAAGACAATAATGGCCCTCCAGTCCAAGTCCTTTGATGAATTGGCAACCAATACAGGTAGGAGTATGAGGTCGGGCTTGCAATTTGCATCCAAGCCTTTGAGTGGCGACATGGCTCCATTGGCATGCCACATTCTGAGCATGTATGTCAATACATGGCATTTAGGCGGTAAGATGCAACAGAAAAACTTACCATTGAATGCTGGACTTTCCGACAACAACCTCCACTGCCTTCAAGATGCCACCGAGAAATTTTGCCATGCTCAATTTGGCGCTCTTGCCATGACACGACAAAAATTGGTGCCAACATTCAGCACCCTCATTTGTATCACTTCTTTTATATACACCTTGGCTCCATAATGAGTCAAGTAGTTTGGTCATGTTCAGCAACTCAGAGGGTTCAGTCATCTGTTGGAATAGCACATCATCGGGAAAAATTGCCTCAAGCAGGCGTCTGCTCTCAGCAGGGCTGAGCGTCCAGTGCAGACCGTGAGTGTCATTGTCAATGAGGGGGTCCATCCACTTGCAATACCAGTCGCAGATATCATTCAGAACGTTGAGGGGGATCCCGAGAGATCCGGGTTGTATGACTGGAATGTCGGCTCCACCGCCTATAACCAAGACTATCTTGCCATGATCATGGATGAGGCTCATGCTGTATGCAAGTTCAACAAGTTGCACACTGCAGCATACACTCTCCATTACCGCTCATCCTTCATGGTATCCATGACAGCCACCCCAGTCATGACAAAACTGCAGGCATGCGTTTCCCGTTCCTTACCCCTCCCTTATGTAATCTTCCTACAGGATCTATAGGTCATGGGTCATTTCATGGGCATCTGCCCATTTTTTAACAAAAGCCAATATAATGAGGTCCAAAGGGAGTTGATCCGTGCACAGGCCAAAGATCACAAAGCTGAGCACCAATCTGATGAGGCTGGAAACCACCTTCACGCCCAACTCGCTGGTCAAGGTTCTCACAACCTAACCCAGACCGAGTACTACCCCTGTGTTCAGAAACATACCCCTTTTGTTAGAGACACTTTTGCAAAGCATGTAATTCGCTGCACCCTTGATTCAATCGACTATCAGGGTCACAAGATTTTTGGCCTGAGACCCTACCAAGAGCACATCCTACTCCTGGAGCTACGTCAGTGGGAGAAAAAAGCATTGAGTGCTCTCACAGATCAGATGATAGATAGTAAGCCAGCGACGACACTCATCAGCTCTACAAGTGTGAGCAGCTTTTCCCTCACCACCCACCTTTACTTCCAACACTTCTGATGTGTTCCGACCCTTTCATCTTAGGCTTCGCACTAACTGACGATATTCCCTTAGAATTTCTATATCGACTTCTGTCGTGGACTCCTACATCCATACATGAGCCCTCGTTCCCCTGACCATAGCTGGAGTGGGCCTTGTTCTATCAGTGAATGGCAGAATATGGCCTCTACCAGGCTCAATGTGCTAGCTCAGATACTGCATCACCATCTCCAGGAAGACAATGCCAAGCCACTTAGGATGATGGTTAGACCCTTGAAATAGATCTTTCTGCTATGGCTGATGAGGTACACCATGCTGAGTGTGATCATGTGGTTATCTTCTCCGTCTTCCCATCCTCAAATGGTGCAATTTGTGATGTATGTTTGTCCATCATCCATCAGCTCTTCGTGTTTTTACTCAGGTCATACAACTATCCAGGTTCTCTCACTGTACAATATCAAGACCATAGAGCTAAATGGGAAAACCCTGCATAACAAGCGCAAGTCTGTTCTCAACGAGTTCAGGTCCTCCACCTGTGATGCTGGTGCTCGAGTGCTCATTCTGTCCATGGTCAGAGCTGTTGGTCTTAACCTGGCATGTTCCAATATAATGGTCATTGCCGTCTGTCCCTATTTCCCATCCACATTGCTCCCCTTAGCTTAACCATCTATACAGGACACCCTCTGGTCTGCATTGGATGACGAACAACTGCGTGGCCATATTTATAGGTTTCCTCAACAAAAGCAGGTTCACTTCTATTGCCTGGTTGCCCAAGGAACTCTGGATGTCTTCCTCAACAACCTTGCCTTTGACAAAGGGATGCTCCATCTTGCCTTCATTGGAATGGATGACAAGACATGTTTGTCCCGTCATTGTATTCCATACTCTATCAAAATTCACTTTACATTTAGTGACGTTATTCGACGAAGGTGGCTCCCTCTTTGATCCAACTGGGTCCTTGGAAATAGACCCGGAACACCCGGAACATTCCAAAACAGCCCCCCCTCGACCACGACCTCGAGTTAAGATCCAGGGAACAACCTCAAAACAACCTCCGTTGCCTGTGTGCCCTTCCACCAAACACAGTGCACCAACATCCCCTGCCTCTACTGAGTGTGTTCCCATAAACCCTAAAAAGTTCAAGCCGGTTGCTGCCTGCAGCTCCATTTCTACAGGTATGCAAGGAAAGGGGAATGGGGGTTCATCTTCAGCTCACCATTCCACTATGTTTAAAGATCAAAATGATGATCTTGAGATGTTGGATGGGACTCAAAATACCACTCCCAGGGCTTCCACCTCTACAGCCATGCCAGATTTAGAGGGGAAGTGTGAGGAAGAGTCCAACCAGGCCACTCCGAGTTCCATTGCTCCCCTATTGGCTCCTACCACTCCCCCTAGTTGGAATGTGGATCTTGGAACAGATGATCTGACCCAAATGATGAAGGACCTGTTTGGAGATGATTCTGAAGAGGGGGGGACACCTCTGGGGTTTCACATGCTGGATTTAGACTGCGAAGCGACCCCTTCATCACAGCCCCATCCTGAGGGCCCATTCTTTGCTGATCTGGCGATATCCCTTTCATTCTCCCTAACTTCATCTCCCCAGGGCCAAACATTTACCACAGGAGTCAAACCATGCTGTTCTGCACGTCTCACACCTACCGCTGAGGGTTCCTCAAGCTCCTCCCAGCACCCTACCATAGAACATATTGGAGGTATACCCCTCATCCCCGGCAGTATGCATCGGTTCAAGGGCAGCAGTCGCCAGAGTCGTGGAAAGGGTAAACATAAAGAATAGATAAATACTTGAGCTCTTCTGGTTGAGATTTCTGACTTGATGCAACCAATAAATGCTGCTAGATTTAACAAATAGAACTCCCAAGGTCAGCCCGGAACACAGGCCGCTGGGCCTACGTCTGGTAGTTCGGAATGCCGGAACAACGTAGCCTCCATTCTGGGTCTATTCAATGGTACTCTCAACATATTACTATTAGGGTCAGTTAGGCTCAGTCAGCATCATTTAAAGCTGCTATGCGACGGCCTTTCTGATGGTCTCTCCCCCATTAGTCATCAGTCCGCTCTGTGGCCTTGATCCAACCCGTGGGCCCAGTCCAAGTATGTAATTAGGGTGAGCCACCACATCACTGCTGCCAAATGGGGCTGTGGAATGCCCTTCTTGGGCTTTGGCCTTCCACCTGAAGTGTCGAGTGTATGTAACGGCGTAGCCTGGAAGGACTGGTAGCATTGAAGATATCAATTACACTGGGTAACCCTGTCTGCCATTCAATTTCACTGTGTCACCCTCATTCTTGCACTCAATTTTCCACAAATTACCTGACTTTCTAACAATGCCTGGACGGCCTTACCCTGATGATCGTTCCAATGAACCTGACCAATTGACCCTTTCTGAATTCATGGTGGAAGCAGTGGGTTACTACCAAAGGATGGGGCAAGGTCGGAATGACGAGCTCAAGTTTCTCAAATTCATTCTAGCTGGTCAGCATGGTGTGCTGTTAGAAACCCAAGATAGCATCACCCTCAACGTCATCCAAGGTCAACCAGATATGCACAACATCACAGCAACTCGTGATTTCGATTCATTGATTGGATCCAACAAGACCCTCCCCTACCAGGTTTCCCTTACTGTCTGGCCTGTACCCTCATTCAGGGACACGCTTGCTATGAACAACCATGTCAATTCCCTTGCCATGAATGAGCATGTGGGTCCCCCATCCTATGCAGTCCTGTACAGATTTTCATTCTGGATAGAATGATCCCATTTACGTTCCCATGCACTCCATCCCCAATGTTGCCCTGGGAAAGGTTGTGAATCAGTTGGTCATCCGCGTATTTTTTCCTCAGATGTATCAGAGAGCAGAATCCAAGAAGATCCCAACGAAAGATCTGCAGTCCATTTATAACCGGTGTCTCCGTCCCCTCATTCTATGTCTCATGCCAAACCAAGGGAGCCATTGGCCTCAGGACTACCAATCTGCAGTCGAAACTAGCTGAGATTGTGCGGGCCACCTCCACCTCTCATCTCTAGATATCCCTGCACATCTTCTTAACGAATTCTCCCACTCGTACTTGGAGCGGGTTCAAACACTCTGTCCCTATTTCCATGATGCCTACTTCGGCCATGAACTGTGCGGTTGGAAGGGGGCAATGGTCCACAATCTGGATGGCGCCGATGAAGAGCCTGGAGATGATGTTCAGCGTGGTCCTATCTATGAGCATGTCAATGCTTTGGAAGATCTGACCCGAGTTCTGGACTTGGGTTCAATCAATCAGAATCAATGGTTGGTTGATGTCAGATTGGAGTTCGGAATCCCCAGAAAGGTAGTCACCTGGAAAACTCACAGCCACAAAGCTCTGGTTCGATATCTTCTTCCTGACCTCGAAAATGTTGGAGAGGTGCTTCACAATAACCGACATTACTTTGTCAACAACCAGATGCACCTCAAGGACCTTGCTGGTTTCCGCTGGACCCTGCATATGCACTCCGAGGTCATTTGCTATGTTCAGGCCTATACTACAGAAAAAGCGGTCTCATATCAGCTTCACCAAGGCATCTTTTCTCACAGGAAGCCTTCAGAGCTGCTTGCCGATCGTGTCTGCCAGAAGCTCAAGCGAGATCTTGAGCAACAGGGAGATATCCTCTATGCTTGTACTGGAGAGGCCAAGAGAAGGGATGATAGATCTAGACCTCAAGAAGGTTGTGCAAGGCTGGAAGTCCAGGTTTCCTTGGCGCATGTGCATGATGTGTTGACCTGCTTCCCTCCCCGACTCATTAATCGTACTATGGTGCAAATCTCTGCTAACCATTGGTGGTCAGTGAATCTCTTGCTTTCCATTGAGAGATCAAACTCATTGGCTCTCACCCCATTTTTCCCTGCAGGTATTTAAAATTCCTCCACCTTGCCACAGTCCACGTCATCATTTCCAACTTTGCTGACACCCCACCAAAGAATCGCTCCTCTGAGAGCACTCTTGCTCTTGGTGCCATGGCTATCTGGATTCTCAACGGGGTACATCATACTCCAGACTATCATTTGCGTAACCTGGCCAAGCAGACCTGTTCTGAGGTTCTTGAAGACCCAAACAATGATCCCAATGATCCAAATTCTCACACCCAGCCCCTTATGTATGAAGCTGGGGTCTATTTCCTATGTGATGTGGTATGGGACACAAGCACACATGTCTATCGGATTCCGTATTCCAAGACCTACGAAACCCATATGATTCCCCAAGCTTATGAAAAAGGCACAATTAACAAGCTTCGTCACATGGTTGGAGTTGCTGTACTTCAACCAGCCCATAGACGATCACATGCCCAATGCACCAACAACTGTACCTCCAATCAAACTATAGAAGTTCATTCCATCCAACCTCGAGAGCAACCCCTCCCAGAGATTGGCCACTCTCTTGATTGCCTTCCCCTTCCTGATCCCGCTCGTCCTCAGGGTCCTGACATTGACTATTTTCATCAACATGGCGGAGGAAATTGATCCCCCATTCCTCTTGATGATGATGCAGAACCAGAACCTGATAATCCCCTAAAGAGCCACATTCAGCTCATCTTGGAGCAAATGTTCTAACATCCCACTCACTCTCAGAGAACAGCAGGCAATTGAAGATCTCTATCTACATCTTGACTTCCCCTTTGATGCTGTCCAGTACATGGTTTGTACCCCAGAGCTGTGGCTCAAACATTTCGATCACTTTTTCCCTCCCACCATTCTGACACATCCCCTTCAGAACTTCAGAAAGTGTTGATATTTCAATTCCTATCTCTCCCTCATACAACAACTTCCTCCACAAAGGCTTGCCCGGGTTCGTGCGGAGCTCCAAACAAAATTCAATTCACTTGCCTGGGTCCCACATACTGAATCTGACCGCATGTGGTGTACCAGAAAAATGTGTTCTTCCAGGTGGCAGTCTCTTCCAGCTGGGGGTGTGGAGGGTCCAAAAATTGCCATCAACCCCATGGTCCACCCCGCTCTTCATGGCCAGCCTAGACTACGCCCACCTCCAATGGTGGACAAACTTGAGCCCCATCTAGGAGAAGGAGATGAGGATAGTTACATCGAGGATGGTACTGATGAAGATAACTAGATCCATTCTGATGACTCTTAATCCCCTTGGGCTCACCCAGCCCCTTCCGACGTTCTGGAGAAGGTTTGTTCCAGTGGTTCTGGTGAGGTGAGCCCCGAAGGCCAAATCCACAGGGCCCTTAGGTTTGAAAGAGCTATAGTGGTGAAGTTAAAGTCTCTGAACCAACACAAATACTAAGCTGTATACTATCATCGACAAGCTTTTGGTGCTACCACTGTTCCACCCAGCGTGGGGTGATTTGGCCCTGTGCTGACCCTCAGAAAGACCGGAAAGACCCAACCCTTTCCACCTGTAGATTCCACCCGACCTACAACAGCGTGCATGGCGGTTAGATTTACATACCATTCCAAGTTCGTAAAGACAGCCATATTAACTAGCTTGTTATTTGAATTGCGTCAATTCCTTAGGTAATACCCTTGATCCATTCCCTTCGCTGGACCTTCTAAACCTACAAACAAATGCCTGTGGTCAAATACTCTTTCCTCACTGATGATCCTCAAACCCAGTGCATATTATCAACCATCTTGAATGCAAAACACATTGTCGTCATAACTGGTAAGATTCCAATCCAGTGTTTCCCGTCCTTCCTTTTCGTGTCTTTTTTGATTGCCTCATAGGAGCTGGTGTTTCTGTTGCTTCGGGTATACCAGACTTCTGAAGCCCAAAGGATATTCCAGGAGTTCCAGAACTGTCTAAAAAGAGGTTGAAAGACATGTTCCACAATTCGATGATCACAGAAAGTCTTACAACATCAATATGACATGGAATTGCTGAGCTTTATCATCTGTTTTACAGGATGACTGCCAGAGACCTTTGTTTAGCCAGTTTATCGCGTCCTTGGGTCGACAGGCTGAGGAAGCTCAGCCCACAGCGTTCCATAACCTTTTGAAAAGGCTGGATGACCGCAGGACATTAGTCTGGGTGTATACGCAGAACATAGATGGCCTGGAACTCAAAGTGGGCTTAACAATGTACCACCGGACCCAGGAAGAAAATGGACTTCAGCCATCCCGGTGCGTTCCACTGCATGGGAGCCTTCGGTACTTGTACTGCCCAGCTTGTCAATTCATAGAGGAGAGAAAACTGCACAAGAAATAGCTGATGAGTGGCGCATTTCCGTTTTGCACCTCTTGCCAGAGAATGCAAGAAGCCAGGAAGGATGCTGGCAAGTGATTCCTCCATGTTCCAAGGATGCTTCCCAATGTGCTGCTATACAATCAGGAACATCCAGATGCCCACCATATTGCAGAGTTTCAAACAGAAGACCTCTCTGGAGAAATGCAGATAGATCTTCTGCTGGTGGTTGGCACAGGCATGCACGTTATAGGAACTCAAAGAATTATTCACACGTTCACACACTGGATTCTGCAAAACCGATGGGATGCTGATTCTAACCCCAGCACCCTCTACACCAGTTTGGACTTCAAACAGAAAAAGAAATGGGAATCAGTCTTCGACTTATGGGTGCAAGCAGACTGCCAGCTGGTGGCCGGTGTGGTGCTCACTGCCATGGAAGGGGAAGGGGTCACCCAGAAGGATTGGGACTGCGCGGAACGTCAGGAACTTCAGGAACACCCTTCAGGCCATTCAGGCAGCTGCGGCTATGCGAATGAGGTATATATACCCCGTAATCTGTGCATGAACAAGTCTAACAACCAATGTGAAACCCTATAGAGTTCAGAGGTACAAGACAGACCCACTCCAGGTTGCAATGCGCTCCTTGACTTTCACACGAACCGCATCTCAGACATTGTACAAGGCGACTCAAAGTTGACGGAAGAGGTGGAATTGCTTAAATTCGCACTTGCATCGATAAAACAGGGTGGAGGCTTCAGGCCGGTAGAATTTCATCTCGAAAGGTTGGGTGAATTGAGAAAGGGTTGTGAGGAGATGAGTTTACATCTAGATTTCTTAAGAACATGCATACGTTTCATGTGTAGAAATATTTGAACCTGGCAAAGTGATATGGTCAGCTTTTCGAGCTTCACGTGTTGACTATATTACTCCTTCGAAACAGAAGGGGTCCCGGCCACCAGCTGGCCCCCGTGAATTTCAACTTCGGAAGGACCAGAATTCCTGGAGAGACAGGGCTTTTGCATATGCCTAGAGGTAATTTGGAACTCAATTTGACACAAACACATTTCGCATTTTGACCCCTAGGCAAGGAGCTCTCCGAACTCGGAAGGTCTACAGCCTGGCTAGGCCTTCAGGCTTCAAGCCCACTGCAGAGATTGCAAAATTGTGCTACGACCGGTCCACACCCCACTGCATCAACTGTGTGTATACGTGAAGACATTACAGTATATTGTCCGTAGCCACACACCTGCAATATACTGTATTCTGCTTCAACTTGAGGAAGACGTGGTCCTGTACATGCCTGCGCTGCCTGACCCATGATGGATTAGACCAAATTCATTGTGGCTTCCACACTCACACTGTAAATAGTAAAGCCGCTACTAGCATCCTAATCAATGGTCAGCGTCTTCCATGCTGAATGCCTTATCCGCTGAAGCACCATGCTTCAAAATCTCCATGGAAACAACTAATATTTCATGCGCCACTGAACTCAGCCTCACGCACGTATAGCATCAATTTCCGCGTCAAATGAATCTATCGGTACATAAGTCAAATGCGAGTTCACTGTACAAGAGTATCTTTGAGCAGCGCTCGATAATTGAGTCCACAGAACCGAGATCATTGACACACCAAAAGTATTGTTGACTGGCATTGGAGGTCTTCGACGACCCCTCCTCTTACCAGCATGGTCCTCAGCTTCATCGTCGCCATCATCCCCCCACTCACAAGGATGTCCAATAACAGCTATGCTGAAGATCCTGACGAGGCATCAAGCGAGCGAGAACAGAAAGACAGGGATGGCTGAGCGTACACGGCGTGAGGTGATGACATCGCATGCAGAAAGAGGGACAAAGTTGTTGTGATCACACCACGTCAGGTGGGGATGCCACACAGGAAAACAGCAAGATGGTAAAGAGGTAACTCGACACACTGTATCATCAAGCGAGCCAGAATGAAAAGACACGGATGACTGAGCGTGCACAAAGTGGGTGACGAGGTCACACACGCAAGGGGGTAGAAAGTTGTTGCAGTTGCACAACACCAGCTGGGGATGGGGAACATGGCACGTTCCACCAGGTTGTTTGCAATTCGGAGATAACCTTGCTTGAAGCGGTGACGTCTAGTTGTTTTTTTTAAGCGGCGAGAAGGACAACAAAACCGTGGCACCATATCAGTAACATGTCACTATCCATAGTCATGTGTACCCTCCAGATTGGTTGGAAGGCCAGCTGGGTGAGCTCGGAAGGGGCAGGCTTCCAGAACCCGATGAACGCACTCAAGGAGTAGTGGTAGAATACGTACTGGAACGTTGAAAACTGTGCGTATTCTCGTCAGCTGACTATAGACATGAGCAGATAGTACTATGTACAATGGGATAGGTCTACTACTGCACTTGTATTAGCTACATCGAGCAGGATGCACTCAGGATGCTTAGTTTGTCATTCAAGTTGTTTTCGTTCCATTGTCAATAGTTACTACTCACTACTGGCAATACACCCCCTTTGCTGCTGCCACTGTTCCGGGATGAATCTGCCTGGGGTTGGTGAATAGCTGAGGCCTGGGGTTGATATACTACCTCACAGGACCACCCCCGTTACACCACCTGTCCCTTGCATTCACTGTTTGTGGGGTGCAGGGTGTTCGCACACCCCCTCGATCTAATAAAGCTGATGTCAAAGAAAAGTAAAAAAGCTGAGCCCACCAGTACGCCACAGGTGTCCCAGTTTAGCAGCACCCGCCAGTGTTACTGTACAGATTGGCCAGGATATCAGTCGAGGACTTACACAGGAGCCCATTCTATCTTTGATTTACTTGACCATGGTCACGAATGCCTGCCCGACATTCATTGGGTCTGCATAAGGCCTTCTGATACATACCGATCAATTTCCTGAAGCTGCTGCTTGACGTTCGTAAGAAAGGTATCATTGTCCATGACATCCGTAAATGATGACAGTGCTGTGAAGGAAGAAGTGATTGTGCAGAAGCGTTCCTGGCTGGCAGCCAGTGTCCCAGATCTGGAGCTTCATGGTTTTTCCTTTGAGCTTGATGGTGCGAAACTTGAAGTCTACACCAATGGTACTGATATGCCTCTCTGTGTGTGTCATCTGCAAACCGAAGAGGAAGACGGGGCTTTCTGAGTCTCTGATACCAGAGTCGTCGATGAGGAGAAGCTTGAGGAGAAGCTCGAAAAGATAGTCGCACTCACTGGATGCATGGTGAGTGTTGAGGTCGTTCCTGGCCTCAAGCAGTTGGCTGTGGTCCAGTGCAGGCACTGCGGCAGAGTAAGAGCAGCGACAACAACAAGGGGGGTACAATGGAGGACGTGCTTGAAGCTTGAAGAGAGTTCGCACTCCTCAGCCTCTTCCACTCATCCCCCAACTCAACCCATCCTGCTACTTCACCCATCACCTTGCATCCGCTGTTTGTGCACTGGTCGACATGATGTTGGCATTGAGGTTCCGCTCGCTCGAGAAACGATGGGTGATGCCACTCCAGGCTGTTTTCGACCTTGGCCAAAAAATCCCCCCGCCAGCACTGCCATGCATCAGGTGATGGTGGAGTCCGAAAATAGGTCGCTTGGTTGAACTGTGGCAAAGCCCTCAGGACACTATCAAGTGTTTCTGTTAAATGGCAGACAAAATAGCAAAGAAAATAAATGCATTAGCATGGGTTCTTGGTGAGCCAAGTTGCATATTGTTCAAGCGCACGTTAAGCTTGAAATATTGTATAGCCTTGGGGTTAGCACAGCAAATGCAGAACGATACAGTGATGCATTCCCGTTACTGAGCTGCACTAGCCCTCCGTACAGCAGTGCCACCAAGCCTCTTTGTTAAGTGACATGAGGCACATGCAGCAGCAGATTTGTGGGAAGCAGCGTTGAATGATGCAAACAAGGTTTGTTGCTGCGTGTCATGCAAACCAGTTGTTGATAGATCATCAACAGGTGATTGAGCTTGACCGTCATACCCATGCAGTGTTACACAAGGCGGGGACTACAAATGCAGTGAAGGTATTCAAGGCAATGTTATCAATGATCTCGCACTCATCCAATCTGGGGATTTGCGGTGAGGTGTTGACATTATGCTAAAGTTCACCTATTGATCTTACCTCTTAGGGTGTCATCATTGGTACATAAATAAATCCAAGAAATATGAGATGGCAATCCGGGATGCTGTTCAAGATGCCACCCACGACTCTCCACGAGTACTCATTAAAACTATGTCTGGGTGTCTCGTGAACAAATAGGAAAACTTCTCTGCCTTCGAGTTGCTCCCGATTTTCAACAAACTGTCTCCTCCATGACGATCAACATCAACCGTGGCCAGATCCAACAGGACGTGACAGACTACTACCGTTATGCTATGTTCTTGCACAAGTGGGATGACAGTGAGCCCTTGTTCGAGAAAGTCAAGGCTATCATCGTATATGATCTCGAGAAGCTCCCCCCACCAATGACAAGTTTCAAATGTTCTGCAAAATCGTGTGGGATGCAGGGTTACATTTGTCGCAGAGCGATACATGTTGCATCAATAAAGCAGACCACTTTGTACTCCAAGACTGGTTTCCATGTTCAAGTGGTACCGGAGTTCTGCTCAGACACTTGTTTTACTCTGTGGTGTTCGCTCTCTGTCACAGTGTGGCGATCTCATGAAGAGCATCTGGAACTCTTGCCTCTGGACGTTCCAGGAATACCATGCCTCAAAGGTAGTCCATCTACAACAAAGATTTGGACACTCTACTTGCCTCAACATTCCCAGTCATGAAGAATTACCTGAAATCCTCTTGGAGATGGGTGTCGGGCATCTCGATGCAAACCTTTATGGCACTCCAGCCTATTTACGAGAGAAGCTGTGTCTAGCTTCAATATGACAGACAACTCTCTTGGAAGACGAAGCATATTCACTGCTTGGGATATTTTCCATCTCCGTGCTGGTGGTGTACGGTGAGGGGGATCAGGGACTTGAACGACTATTGTCGCAGCTCATTACGAACTCAGTGGAGATAAGCATCTTCATATGGACCGGGAAATCAGGTACATACTTTTAATAGCTGTCTCCTAGCTTGCATCAATGTGTTCAACCGCTGACTTCCCATATTCTTCGAGCCCTCATGGATACCAAAATGAAGACCATCACTGCTAGATTGTGCCAATCGTCGCTCAATCGCTCGACCGAGTCAACCATTTGGTGCATTGTTGCTCACACTGAGCAGCAAGGTGGCAGCATACAGGAGGGTCACTACGGAGAGTCTGATCACCGTCCAGATGGAGGAAATTGTGCCGGTGGTGTTGAAGAAGTTGGTAGAGGGTGTATCAGTGCTGGATGTTGCTTTGAAGGACAACTATTATGAAACACAATCCATCGGAGGTGCATTCCTCAATTTCCTTGAACCTTGGCCCTGATGTCTCTGTGTATTTTCACCACTCCTTTTGTTCAACCCTTGCTCATGGTTACATTCTGACCATCCCCGGAAGTGGCGCACACAGTATTGAATTATCAAGCCCAAACTTGATGCTTGAAGTTGCCATCATGATGGCATTCAGTTGTTCCTTGAGTAAAAGCCACGCCAGTGCAATTCCAATTATGGTATTGACGCTTTTGAGACAATCAATCATCATGCATCATGTAAGTACTGCACCAAATGTATATTGTGGAACCCATATGCTCATCCATTTGGGCCCCCGCATCTCGGCTCTCACCCCTTGATCTCCAACCACCATGAATTGGTATCACCCTTCTGAAGTCTGGATCCGAAGTATCAGTCTACCTCAACCTTGTACCAGTCATCCCCGTCCAGCATTCAAGTTTCAATGCAAGAATCAGGACTCTTGGTATCCATGCAGTAGTAACTTGTGGTGCTGTCACTTCAGTGGCATTCTCAGTGACAACATCGACGACACACCATCCTCGCCCACCTCTCCCCTCTTCCCTGTTTGCCATACCCACAGCCCTCCATACAGCCCGCAAAGCAAGCAGTTGCATTACCCAACATACCTTTCCGTCCATCCACCTCCTCCACCCCATCTTCCCTCCACTCCACTCCCAACACCCACCCATTTACCAGCGACACCTATGTCCCGTCCATATCTGACAAGTCCATCAGTGACCCCCACAGAGGAAAGACCTCCCTCGGCTTTTTGAATGATATCATGAAAAAGTGCTTGCGATCAAAACTTGCTTCCTCCAGTTTCATCAATGATACCACGGCCACCCTCGCCACCCTCACCCCAGACCATTCCCAGCTCTCCTTCGACACTTACATGGCCCCTCACTATCCTCTCTCTGACTCTCTCTCTGCCCCCCCTTCCCTCCCAAGGAATGAAAAGGACTGGTCCCGAAAACGACATCGCCTGAATAAGCAGGCCCCACAAAAAAAGACGAAGACAAACTTCTTCTCAAAATCGACACAGATTCCACTCATATGGAGGATCCACGCAGGCGTAGTCGTCCTAGCGCCTCCTCTTCCAGTGGCTTTGATTCGAGCAGCCTTGCCTTGTCTAGCTTCACTCCCCCTCCCCTTCATCCATTTTCATTGATCCTTTCCACCCCTCCTCGATCCTAGCGTACCACTGTGACATCTCTTGCATCCAGAAGATTCTGGTAAGGCTTTGTCTTGCACGAAAAGGCTCGAATTGGCTAATGCATGTCTCATCATACGGTTAATGGATTATATTGAAGAAGCAAGGCGCATGTATGATGCCCCTGTTCCAATGAGGAATGCAACAGTTAAGGGACAACAAGGGGGAACAGACCATCATTAGGTGGTGATGTCATCTGGAGGCGTCCATGATGAACAGGCATCAATTAAATGATATGCACTTAGTAGATGATAGTGCTAGAACGTATGCATTTACTCCCACCCCATTGTCCTCCATTCCGAGTTGGAACAGGCCGGTAGGCAGTAGCTCCCGCCAGGCCCTTTTCTGTTCTGAGCCAGAAAAGGCAGGTAGCACCTTGGCCTCGCATGTACAAGAGGCAAAATGTATATACATGCACGGTATCAATTCATTCAAGAAAGACAATACTAAGGATACACTGACAATGTATGTACAAAGAAACTGTAGGACGACGAACCTGTGCGGCTTCAAAAACCTGAGGACAATTTGAGGCTCATTTGAGCTATGGTGGCCTGGAGTGTTGTTACGATTTACTCTTTCTTTTTACCTTCTCCTCTTTGTACTACTATTGCTACATGTTCGAACCTCGCCCAGGACTATATTTCTTTTCTCTTATCGCTGACTCATTCCTAACCACGTGATCTTATCTCCACTTGCTTCATCAGCGATTCCTTCCATCCGATTCCATCGCTTTCTATAACGTTCTATGCCTACCCTTAAGACCTTTCCTTTGTCTATTTAAACCTCATCGAATCACCTTTGTATTCCCAGTTTAGACCTCCTTGGAATACATCTCTCTTCCGTGCTTTCCAAGCCTTGACTCGTCGACGACACTAGATCGACTCCTTGACCCCTTGAACCCTCGACACGTCGACACTTGATCGACTCCTCGAAGCCTTGAACCCTTGAACCTTCGTCACGCTAGCATAGACTAGCGTTCCTTGATCTATTGGACTTCGTGCCGCCATTGAGGGCACGCTCACTCAGAACCCTTGACTCCTTTGTGACCGTCCAAGGCTATGTCCGACCCTACCCGGGCCAGTCATAACAAGTGTGCTGATGGACGACAAAAGTTGTGCCTTCTCCTGTTCATGAACAACAAGCTTCATCGCAAGCTTCTTCATCTGCTCCTTGACCTCCAAGATTTCCTGCTGCTGCTTCACAACGGTGTCTTCCAGAGGGTTCCGCTGGGACGTGCCCGCTTTTCCTTGTCAGCGCTGGATGGAAAATACACCTGACGTTCTTCATTAACCTATAGAACACCAACATAGCAAGACCTACCTGTGATGTAACAGTGCGTCTTTTGTGAAGCACATCTCGTGCAGGCATGCTTTTCATTTTGGGAAGCCGGGGTCGACTGGTCGACCGCTGGCCACACACATTTGAAACCATGAGACCGACAGGCCTCACAAACCTGCAAAGGTAGTAAGTTGCGGTTTGCTGCGAGTTAGAAGAACCCGAGATCTGGAGCTCACCATGGGTCCTTCTGGCTCTTCTGAAGCCACCCCCAGATTTGGCATGACTGCCCTGTGTTACAGTTTACGAGGGGGTACTCTTTTTCATTACGCTTTTCTTGTTCACTCGCCTTCTAGTCTCGTTCTCTTCACCGCACACGGTTGTATTCGTAATGGAGTCGTCCTCCATTATACCAGATACGTTTCCCGATCTCTTTCTCTTTCTGTCTCACACGGTGCCCCGCCTATATCCCTATTTAGACTTCCTTCCGTTCTTGCCGCAGCCGCCTTATTCAGACTTCACCGCCTGTGGCATAGCCTTTCTATTTATAACTCGTCATGACTCTTCATGACTCGTTTTGACTCCTAGTGACTCCTATGCTGCGCATCGAGTCATACTTTAGTTATTGCGGATGCTGCGCATCCTTTCCTTATTTAGAAGGGGCCTACTGTATATAAGGGCGCTCTCTCGCCTTCCTGTAATTTCCCTAAGCTAGTTCTATGCAATATCAGTGTAGTTTCTAGTGACCACCGAGTCTAGTGAGATTCCTAGATAGGTGAGACCCGCTTAGGCTTCGCATCATCTCGAAGCTTGGCATCGCTCCTTGAGGATTCCTCTACTCATCACTCGCCCTCTCTTCCTTACACGCGAACTCTTCTTCGTATCGCAGCACGCTATGTCACTACTACGCTGTGCGTTACACCCTGGCTTTACCTTTGAGGTTGGAATATTTTGACGGACCAGGACTGGGAACATCATCATTGTCGTCATCGTTGACGATGATCTTTTGTGAACGATGTTTGGTCCTTTTACTGTGGCGTCGGGGCTCTTCTTCTTCTTCTGCCAGGCATTTCTTGCGAGTCGAAACAACCTCTGGAATTCTGCTACTTCCTTCCCCTGTGGTAGTCTTCCCACCTTGACCTGCCTGGGAAGGGCCATCATTTTTGTGGCGTTGAAGTTCTACAACCTTTCCTGAGCATTGCCACGAATATTATCGTGTAGCTTCCTTACCACACTTTTTCTTTAGCTTCGTTAAGTTCAACTTCAAGCCGGCTGTGTCTGGCTCATTGGGTACACTCGTATCAGATGCTCGAGGTGACTGTGGAGGGGGAGATGGATCTTTCAAACTCACTAGATGATAATAAGTTTTGTGCATATGCAATAAAGCGCCGAGAGAAAACTCACCAGAAGGTGGGGGGTTTTCCCACCACTGATCCAGCTCTCCCAACTCCGGAAGGGGTAGGGGAAGGGTGATGTATTCTGGCGATGTGGCAACGAGGTCTTCCACACGCAGGTCTTTGAAATGGAGGATGTCCACGTTTAATCGACTGCTGTAGCATCTTGAAAGCATGCCTCGCAGGCTTCCAAGCAGTGCGGGGTGCGGTGAGTTCACACTAGGTGGCTCGACAGATAGCTGAAAGGAAAACGGCTTGATTTGTTTCTCAGAAGCACCGGGTATGCCTGAGAATGCTTACCAGCTCTCATTCGATGCCGTCCCTCATCCATGAAACCCAAGCATGCCTCGGCCCCATGAGTCGAGGAATCATCGCGAGTGCAGCCTGTATGCAAACGGACACATGGAATGCGTGGTCATCCACATTTTGTGGCATGTTCATGCGAAGGCGAAAATCGTTAAGGGTGTACCGTTGGATGAAGCATGGGACACGACCAGGACTTGTGGGATTGCGGGATGTGTACTTTTGCCCACCCGTCTCCTCTGTATTATGTAAACATGTCTAACCAACCCCACCCCCATTGTTTATGTAATGTCGCTTTGCCAAGGTCAAAGCTCAAAGCTTCAAGTCTTAAAGTGCACATAGACCACCACGTTTGTCCCAGCCCCTGTTCCCTACACTGACCATCACATATGCCATGGCTTCATTCACCGTCCCTGAGCTTCGCAAGATCATTACCTCGGTGAACGAATACCTAAAGGTGAGTGGGTCATACCATGCTTGTCATTTCTCTCCATTGACTTATTTTACAGCTTGTACGCCAGACCCTGCAAGGGGCTACGCAATTTGGCATCAGCTCTGGCAACGATTTCCAATGGGTAGAGTCCACTCCAGGGACCGAGAAAGAGCACGAGTGGTTGCAGCTCAAAAAAAAGGGGGTCAAAGGTAAGTACTTAGTGGCACTTCACTCCAATGCTGGCGATTGTCTGACCTCTTACCATCCTCTAGGGCCACAAGGTACATCAACGTCCACTGCGACCAACGCTGTTCAAGAGGTTAGTGTTGATTGCGATAGTTCTAAGTAAGACCAACACATTTGCTTCCTTCTAGTGTGTGATGACACTGGGGAAGAGAAATGTGAATGGAGAGCCAGAAGGAATGCTTGCTTGACCGGACAAAAGACGACGCAAAGATAACGTCCTCTCGAACTACCACGCAAAACTGTTGCGCGACCTGGTGAAGGGCGGAGAAGAGCTGGAAGAAATCATCGATTGCCTCAAATTATCTCTCCAAATCATTTGAAACGGCGGGCCCAGTTGAATGTTGGAACACCACCTGGAGCACCTGGAGAAAGCGGTGGCCAACAATGACTTGGAGATATCGATGGTGGCTTCAATGCTGGTTGATTCCATCAAATATTTGTAGTGTACCATGATGTGTAAAGAGCGACCAATAACCATAGTTTCTGTTGTGCACACCCCCAGTATTCTGATCTCGGAAACACGGAAAGGCGAGCAGGGGCTGAGAATCATCAGAAATAAGATGCTTTTCACTCAATACAACCCTATTGCGTATTTACACCATGAGATCAGGGTTGACTTAGAGTTCAACGGTTTTGTGGTGCTGGATTTGGGGACATTTAGTGTGGACTACTTAAGTGAGTATGCATCCACAAAACCCCTCCTTATTCCTCATTCTCATTCCTTACCATCAACTCACCATGGACGAACCTCTTAAGCTGTGTGTCAAGTACGTGAATTGCTTGTTCTCGACCACCATTCCAGATGTCGACGGCGGACCAGCTATGCTATACCTGTCGAGCAGTGGCACGTGACCACCAACTCCCTGGGTAGGGGATTTCTGGTACAACTTTTCAGCAACGACCTTCAACGTATATTCCTCAGACGGCTGGGTATCCTTCACGCTCGATGACGTGGAATCGCTGGTACGGCATCCAAGTGGAAATGATGCCGTCGTGTCGCTCACTGGGCGCGCAATACCATACTGGATGCCAACCATGACCTTGGGACCAGGAGGAAAGCTGGAGGTCGAATTCGACAGCATCAACACGCTCTTCACACAATTCGAAGCAACATTTGACCCCAAAGATTTTACGGTCATGAGGATGCCTGTAGTGAAAAGTAAGTCAGGCGAGTTCGTCATGATACAGGATGACATGGATGATCTAGAACGAAAAATCGGAGAGCAAGGGCTGGAAGGAGATGAGGATGGCTGCAAAAAATGAAGTGAGTACTCCCGGTTTTCTGGTCACCCAAGGCTGATTCCTGCCTTAGGAGGTGCATTCGCAAGACCCTCAACACCGAGAGATGCTAAAGATCCAGGAAGCACAGTAATTAGCACTCACATTGGAGGCGAAATGCTTAATTTCAACAGCGATTTTAGTCATGATTCATCCGATCCACACAAGGATTTCTGGAAGGCACCAAGAAAATAGCATTTGATGTGGGCTATGAGGCGTACCAGCCCTTTGCCGGAAAATGGAGTGAGGAGGTGAGTGTATACACCATAGTACATTTGAATCCACTAAGATCTGGTCTGAAAGGACTTGGAGGCGTTAGCAGTGACTGGAATGGCAGGGGGTGCATCCGTGGAGCGTTCCGGTTTGGAACAGTGTAACCCAGAGCCTGAGGCCTTTTGGGTGAGCGAGTTAATCGTGGAGCTGGAGCTCAACCCCGTGTTATGAACCCCAGACGACGACGACGACGACCAAGTCTTACAGACCTGGGTTGACTTCACTGGACGAATACAGCAACTTTTGGCACAATCGACTTCAGTAGTCATTCGAGGCTGGACTCCAACACTCCCGTTGAAGTTTTCAAAAAAATTTCTAGCTCATCAGGTTGGTAACCTCAGACAAAGATGCCAATGGATCGAAGGGATCCAGTTCACCAACTGCGACGAAGCTTCTGATGAGAATCATACCATGAAGTCACATCTTTGGAAACGTTCCTCAATCTCGCCGATAATCCCAATGTATGCAGAAATTTTTTAGACTCCAAGAACATAAATCCGAGTCCTCCGAGTTGGATGGATCCCCTGCTTGATTCGATGACTGCATGGAACCAGACCATGCACCTCAATTTCACAAAGTCCAAGTTGAAGAAAAAGAAGTGTAAAATTAATGCCGAGAGCAACGGACCGGCTGTGATATGCACTGGAACGTGGACCTCGCAGGGGTGGCAATTACTAACTCATCCGGGGTTTGTTACCTTTCCACACTACGATTGCTGTGGAGTTTGTATGTATGTTGTCGGAAACGACAGAGCAAAGGTTTGGACTGTCATCTGCCCCAAGAGAGGTGCCTGCCCAAACTCTGTTGAAGGCCTCTCCGGGATTCTAGAGGCTGCCGCCATGGTATCTTCCGAGGGCCGCTTTTTGGATGCTGACATTGCTACAGTCTGTCTGGAACGAGGGGACACCATGTGAGTGACGCTCATCCCATTATTGACCCTGGCTTGACTTGACTGAACTGGGAACTTCGCAGGTTCCAACTGCCAGTAGCTCTCCACTGCATGTACTCCCCCATCACTTCCGTTTCACCGGAGGCTACTTCTACAACTATGAAATGATGCATCTGACCTGTGCTGGACTCCAGATGTACTTTGCGAAGGACGACAAACTCATGAATGACGAATGACCTGGCTTCCACCACACCCTGTGCTGTATGCTCATTGCCCTACAGTACCGGACGGAAAGTCGTAAGCTTCCCACACCCCTTATGAGTATCTTGAAGATTGATGACAGATATGCCAGGATCCATCAGGAAGAAAAGCTTGATCAGCCTTTTGCTGATCGTGCTTGACTGGACAGAAAAGAAGACCAACGGCCACCATCGCCCCAACGTTACCACGGGTGTGGAGGAGGAGGAAAGTGTGGACTTGGTTTTCGCCCACTCAATGGCCAGGAAACTCCTCAAGTGGCTCGACATGACAGTGCAGCAGGCAAGAGAGTTTGTGGAAAAAAGTTCCTACTACTCACCCGATAGTGAGCGGGTTGAAATTCCCCCTGTGTGTTCCGAGGATCCTGTATTTCCAGACATGGGAGATACAATGTAGAATAATGCGCGTGTTTTTTGTACCTAGTCCGGATTACATACGTACATGATTATTGCCAGAAGAACTCCACCTACCTGTACATCCTAGGGGTGAGGCTGAAACTGATTCTTGGAAGAATCGGAATGCTGGGGAACGTGGCCACCTGCCGCTCACAGAGGTATGAAGCAGCATTTATTGGCCATCACCTTTTTTTGGCTTTAGCTGACTGTCTGAGATCACAACAACCTTGACTCTTTGCACAAAGTACGCACACATCTACTACATAGTACGAATGCTATGTGTGATGCCAGCTGTCCTAATGGTGAGAAATAGTGACGAGCGTACCAAAAAATGGTCATGCTGGGGATCCCTTCACCTTCAGTCCTTTCCCAGCGCGACGGTGTTTATAATCGAGAACCTCCTCCCTAAGGGATCAAAGTTTGCGTAGGCCTAGCTATTCTGAATGTTCAGAAGCGTTCGGAAGCAACTATTCCATACCCAGGCTGCAGGATTCCAGCATCCCATTACATTAGCATTGGGCTGTGGTTACTCCGTCTGGCTTGCAGCTATTCAAGTCCGAAATGTCACCATGTGGTCTGGGCTCTTCCGGAACTGACCTATGTGCCCCGCTGTTTATACAAACCATGTCCACGCTCTCAACATTTGACATTTTTTGTTTCTCAGATTGGTACCTAACTATATTGCACTGTGTACTCTTTCCTTGCAAGATGGATGCTGAAATCCAGCAATGGGAGGAGAAGGTCGCACGTCAATTTTTAGAAGACACTTCTGCAGTAAGGAAGGCTTAAGGCTAGTCATATTGGAAAGTGAGGCAAACAAACTCTACCAAAAACATAGGTTTCCCTGGTTCCACCATATCTCGAGGAAAAGGGTGTCCTGCTCCAGAATATCAGTCCCTGTTAGCAAGCCCTGATCATATGCAAGAATTTATGGTTGGAGATGATAAACCTTGGCACAGGAGCTGAGGGCGATCCAAATCTCTTCTGTAGCTTGGATTTATGTGCCGATTTGGGGGTATGTCACAGCTTCCTTATCTATCTGAGTTCAGGTCGATGATTCTGGCCCTTGATTGATCAATAATAGCACTCGGCAAGGGAAAGCCCCTTCATTGTGGATTCCGAGGACCATTTCGACGATCATCGAGTCGAACATGAGCCGGAGAGTGAACCGGCAACTGGTTTGAGCGTTCATAAAGGGTCTGAATTGTCCACAAGAGTCATGGAAAACCCAACAGAAGTTGCACTGGAATGGATGAGTGCCTTGGGGACGTTCTTTTTAATAGATAGCTATGAGATATATTGTCCCATAGAAATGGCACCCTCCCCTCTAACAGTTTTTTTCTTCTAGAGTAATGAGATTGTCACTATACAGGTGCTTCGCGGGTTGCGAGAAGTGGGTAGAAGACGGGGACTTCACAAGGATTTAGAGCCATTCATCAAAGTGAGCTGGATGCTCAACTCACATACTTTCGTTACAATGGTTGATCTCTGTCCCTTTTCAGAGCTCAGGCTTGGCGAAACTAATACTTTTGGTTGCAAAACCATTGATGGACATTGCCAGGAAATTGTCTTTCCTGGAGAGCAGCTTCAGGAAGTACCAGTGGAGAGAAGTACTCTTGCTATGTCTGGCTACGTTGTCCTGAGGATTTACTCCAAAGGATCCAGCGGATATCCGGAAGGAAATAGATCTATTGACCACCCCAGATGGTTTGGGATCCCGGATCGAACCCAAACCTTTTCTGAAGGTCATATCTGACTGTGACCTGATCCCATTCCATATCAAACCCAATTCTATTTTTTTCCTCTCTTCCGAACAAAACTTCATCTCAGTGTGTTTTGATTGGCTTTCCTGGTCTGTCAGGGGCACAGGGAAGATCAATGTAAGTGCCTTACATGCTTTGCCTCCAGCTGACGCTGACTGATACAAAGTTCTAGACCCAAGATGCCAAGAAAATGTACACCGCGATATGCAGACTAGAAAAAGTCGCGTGGTCCAAGTGGGAGCTCTCTGAGGAGATAATGGACATCTTGAGCTTGAGTGAAAAGTTATGAAATAACTGGAAACGGTGGAATATCCTTGCACACGGCCAGCAGAACCAGAATTGGGACCCTGTGCACCAGAAGTGTCTATCTTGTGCAGGCTTGGATGGTTCAGAAAAGTGTATTTGGTATCTCAGGGTTCATGAGACTGGCTTGAAGGGCATCCTTGAAAACAAGCTAATTATCCCCAAGGAAGACAATGTGATAAGCCTGCTAGTACATCTATCTCCTGCCATACACAACAACTCTTATACATTTCTGACACAGAATGGCTTTTCAAATGCCATTATGGAAAAATGCATGTTGTTGACAGACCTCAACCTCGACCCCATCATGTTTGATCAGCATACCTATGGTCAATGTGGCCAGTTTGTCGTCCACCTACTTGACGACTGTACAGGAGAGGAGGTCAGTTTAAAGGTTGTTCAACATTGAATTCTAAGCTCTTTTCTAACATGGTGACACCCAGATTGCTGGAGTTGTTTTTCGCTTACTTGAGGGTGACGAAATTCAGCGACTGAGGGAAAACCAAGCCAAGATAAAGACATTGACAGCCAAGCTAAAATGCCGAAAAGCTTTCTCTGACTGGGACTACAGTGAGATGCATGCCCTCGGATCATGCCAACCTTCTGGAGGACAACCCAGGGACGGCTACGCACCTTATCCTGCCTGTAACGCCCTAACCCAGGAAGACATTTGTACACTTTTCTCTCATCCATCAGTTTGTCTGCTTTTACCGCAGTTGTTCATGCACCAGAATGCCTGATGGATGTCTCACAGGACATTGAGTGCCTACTTGCAAAGCTCGAGATTCATGCTCCCTCAGTGGTAAAGGAGATGAAGGACCTGGGGCAAGAAGCAAACATACTTGGTCACTATGGCGTCACAGCATTCCATTGTTGGAACTATTTAGTACCCCAGCATTTCAACAAGGACGCCTCTTGGACCGTCTTGTATCAATTGGTAAAATCAGACTGCATGGAGGACGAGTTCAACTTTTCCATGGCCCACTGGGGAAAGATGCTGCAAACCATGGAGAATTGCGCTTGGTGAGCCATCCTCCACAGAGGTCTCTCAAACCCTTATCCAGCGGGCAGGTGGTTCCGAGGTGAACACTTGCACAGCACTATTGCCCCTCGAGCTTCTACGTTGCGTCGAGGTAAACATCTCTCTCAAGGAATTGGAATCAGAATTCCACGCAGGAGTATGGACATGGCCAGGAAATATGCACAGGCACGATGGAGCTGGCAGCACCTCTGTGAACATTGGGGTGTCAACTTGTAGTCTCTGAAACTTTGTCAACTATTAATGATGAATACAATCCACCCTCTGTGTATCCATGTCGCTGCAAATCAGAGCATACACGAAGTCTGAAGTGTGTCAACTTTTTTCTAATCCACCAAAGAACGCGAATGGATTTCATGGACAACACCGTGACAAGATCTCGAGTGAAAAAAGAACGCATCCATGTTAAGTCCCTAAGTCCGTCTGGATTGTCCTCATCCGCCCGACCTGAAGCTCCACCTTCGCGAGTATGGTCCAAATCTGGGACTCGACCTCTTGAAGAGCATTCCATCTCCTTTCCAGGTCCGTCAGATGAATTCGCAACTTGTCAGTAAGCTGGCTCAGGGCTGCCATGTTGTCTTGTATCACGAAATGCTAGAATGAATTGCTTTCTTCCTGAGGAGAACAAACGGGTAACACTCCTGATTTCCTTAGCCAGTGGATTATGATATGTCATAGAACCTGACCCACCCATGATCGTACATCCGATTTGGGCTGAGACACACTCCATGCACCAGGAGCCTGAGGCCACACACATGCTGAGCTGCGGGATCTGCATGCATCACAATGAGTGAGGACAGGAGGCCAAACCTTGCCATATCCGTCATTGTCAACATCACAGCCATTATCATTCAAGAATCAAGTAGGCTTTGGGGGAAGTCTCCTTTTCTTTATTCAGTGTTCCGACCCATTTGGTGCTAGGATGTGCTTTTTATCTCTGGGTCCAAAGGTGGCTCTCCGGGACCTGGAGACATCGCGATGCTTGACAGGACAGTCCTTGGGAGACAAAGTAACCATCATGGACTTGGGGGCTGTTGTGACTCAAGAAATGAATGGTACATTCCGGACAAGTCGTGAATCCTCACACTCATTGTTTGATGTGGTAGGCTTGGGAATCTGTGAATGTTGTGTGGAGGGGGAGGAAACAGAGTCTCCATTTAAGGGTTTGAAAGCTATATGCATAGTCCATTAACAATGATGCGAATAATACAGGGAATGGATATGCTCACATTTTTCTGTAGAAACATCGCTGAAATTATGTGTGGGTGGCCTTGGAACCGCCAAAGTAACTAGAGGCCAAAAGACGGAAGTTCAAAGGTAGGAAATGAAAAGTGGAAGATGAAATAAAGCTTACTTGATGGAGGAAGGCTTTCCCACCAGAAGTTATCTCCCTGTGGGTCAGGAAGCACTTCTACAGGTATGTCCACATAATCTAGACCAGTTATCGCGGGATTGTCTGGACATACTTGGTCAAATCGGAGTGTGTTGAGATCCATCCTAGTGCTGTAGTGAACTAACATCATCCTGGCAAGGCTTCCAAGGAGCCTTGTACATGGATAGCTTGGATTGAGAGCATCAAGATTTTCCTAGAAAGAGCATTTGTATTATATGTATATCTCCCTTCGCTATTGCAAATTACCACGGATACTTTACTTACCAGCTCCAGTTGCAAGTTATCCTGCATCCAGGGGCCCCATACTTCCTTTGGCCCAGTGATATGGGGGATAATTTTCAATGCTGCCTGTATACGACCACTAGCAATTAACACATTTGTGTTGACCTCGACGAACTCAGGCATGTTCATGGCAACGGGATTTAGCCTGAGCTTACAAAGCCATGTTGTGCCTTTATCCGTCCGATGGCCGCTGCTGTTAAGCTGCCAACCTGGATACAAGCAAGGGCTTATAATTTAGGTTCGTTACATATTCCAGACAGTGATTCCCCTGCGTCATCAATATCACAGCCCGATTCCCAATCACCATTTATTTAATATAATAGTTGTGTTCAGAGAATGGCGGCAAAGTTTTCTTCCCATGTTTTGCCAGTGCAGTCCAACTCTGCAAACCCATCGTTCACCAGGAGTCATGTGACTGCCCCCCTTCCATCCAGCTACACCATACTCTACCCGCATTCCTGACTTTGATGTCAGTATTCATGGGCCATAGCCTGCGAAACTGAAGGCAGTTATACTAGCCTCGAATCACCTTACCGCAACTGCTTGGTACTCAACCTGTTGCTCAACTCCTTCGCCCAGGACCACTTCAGTCATGTCTGATGAAGTGGACTTGCACTAGATAATTCCAGACCTCTCTCTTGCGCTCGATGAAGGTCGGCGCATATTCAGCATACGGCTACGTAAATTGGTATGAACGTTCATACCTATGTCTATGTGAAGCCATTAACCTGTACTGCAAATCGAACTCGCAACATCAACAGGACTTCATGTCTCTCATGACCTCATCCCTTCAAGGTTGCCCTATGGTGTACAGAATACTCCACTTTCATGGAGTGGAATGGAATGGAAAGCTTGGCAGATGCAAAACATAACTCAATGTTTCTTTATCGTCCATGAAGCACCACAATCTCTCTTGCGAGCGGAATTGCTCTGACAGAGGGCCTAGAGCATTTAGCCTACTCTGATCAATCTGCTACCGGCACACTTTCGCAACCAAACCTTCAATGTCACAGCCTTTCATTCCACACTCGATGGTGATCCAAAACAGATCTGCAAGATTGATAAATTAAAACAAAAACTTGTCGAGATGCCGCATGAGTTGTTGCTGATCTATCATATGAAATGCATTCAATCAATCGACCGCTATGTTTACAGGTGAGATTGGCTTCAAGCCGTCCAACGGTCAACTCCCGTGGTCCACCCTTGATGCAGACATGTGGAATGAGCGACACATGATCATCAAATGGCCACATGGCATGGTTCACGATAGAGATAAGGGTATATTGAGGCTGAGCACAGAGGATACGGGCCAATGTCGACGAGCGGCGCAATCAGTTCGTACCATGCAGTGAGGGTAAGATCCTGAGCATATGTGGTTCCATATACTGAGTTGCTTGACATTCTGTCAGAATCGGCAAGCAACAATCATCAGGTCGCCTTGTCGTTCATTGCTTTTGGCCCGGATAGGGCCTTGGAGAATAGCCTTTCCATAACAGGCAAGCAGCCAAGATTCAGGGTAGCTATAGCAGCAATGTTTATCCAACGCCCTCAAAGGGGGCATGAGAGGTTACCTAACAAATTTCAATACTTGACTCTTGTACCTTTCTATGCATTCAAGGATCTCAAGGATGATGCAACTATTCTGGAAGTTGGTATTGGTGGAGGCGACAGCACAAATGTCGTTCCAAAACCAGTTGTGACTGGAATCACTGTTCCCGAAATGGACCATGTCGCAGTTCTGGGTGGTACCATCAAAGCCATTGCGAGACAGAAAGCTGGAATTTACAAGAAAGACGTTCCTGCATTCACCATTGAACAACATGACCCATCTACCGACTTAGAGGCTATTCTCAGAGAAACTGTTACGAATGTCGAAGTTCATTGCAACACTGTCATTTGAATCGTTGCTAAATTCCCACAGGAATCTGAATCCAGGGTTGTGAAAGAGTTCTTTGCCTTGAAGGATATCAAATTGGGCTCACCATATTTCTTTCCTTACTTTCCGGTAACATTTTCTAGGTCTTGCAGGTAGACACTGACGGTCAAACGCAAGCTGTGCAGTAGAACTAGCACATGATTTTCTTACCGGAAGGCTTGAGTTGTTGTATCCAGACCTGGATACCTGGAGACTTTGCTGCTGGCCTGGAGAATACCAAGTAGCCTGGGCACTGTCAGATGATATTGGACCCTCACAACTTGGAGACAACTTGGTATCTTGATGGTGTGCACATTCTCCCATTCTTCCGTCATCTGTTCCCATCCTCCACTGCAGAAGAAAGCCTAAAATGTTGCATTCAATGGTTTGCCAGTCCCAACGTTGGCATATTTGAGCAAGTATTTGTTCACCAATGCCTGCAATGACATGATTTGGGTGCAGTAGAACCTGCTGATACGCACAGTGCACGCCCTCCGTGTCTTACATGGATTTGACCAAACTTACCAGCCCTAAGCGCACAGGGCTGACTATCCAAAAGTAGCTGGGTCACACATGGTACTGTTACGGTCTACGAGGGGGTACACTTTTTCCTTACACTTTCTCATTCACTCGACTTCTAGTCTCGTTCTCTTCACCATACACGGTTGTATTCGTAATGGAGTTGTCCTCCATTATACCAGATATGTTTCTCGATCTCTTTTCCCTTTCTGTCTCACACGGCGCCCCGCCCTTTACCATATATAGACTTCCTTCCCATTCCGCCACAGTCGCCTTATTCAGACTTCATCGCCTGCGGCATAGCCTTCTATTTATAACTCACTATGACTCGTCTTGACTTGTAGTGACTCGCCACGACTCACATGCTGCGCATCGAGTCATAGTTTAGTGACTGTGGATGCTGCGCATCCTTTCCTTATTTAGAAGGGGCCTACTGTATATAAGGGCGCTCTCTCGCCCTCCTGTAATTTCCCTAAGCTAGTTCTACGCAATACCAGTGTAGTTTCTAGTGACCACCAAGTCTAGCGACGTTCCTAGATAGGTGAGACCAGCTTAGGTTTCGCATCGTCTCGAAACTTGGCATCACTCCTCGAGGATTCCTCTACTCGTCACTCGCTCTCGTTTCTCTACACTTGCGAACTCTGCTTTGTATCACAGCACGCTACGTCACTACTACGCTGTGCATTACAGGTACAACTCCCGGCAATCGGAAAGTTCGGGAGCATTGGGTCGCAAGACTTACGCACGGACCCCTCACTGGTAGTTTATATCTGGTTGGAGGCATCTTAGAGGTAGCAGGATTGTCTTCTGTTGCTCTGGGAGATCTGTGACACTTTCCTCATCCCCATGTCTTGTAACATGTTCGCATACCAATGTTGTCCACCATCAGCAATCGGTACCTAAGTAACCTAACTTGTAGTACCCATTGCTCTATGGGGATCCATCCTCAGCATATTGCGAACACAATGGAAAGCAGACAACAGGCTCTGTAAATACATAGTGTGGCATGTGTTCCATATCATCGATTTCTTCAAGGAATAGCACACAGAGAACAAAAGTGCCATACATTTGCTTCTTGACAAGGGCGAGAGACAGTTCCACTGCATTAGAAGACCAGTTGTATAGGTAGTGTGTACCTCAGATTGAGTTCTTCCAGGACAGTCTTGAGGTGATGCATGGGCAGAAAAAAGCAAACAGTTCAGGAATTGGGATTTCCGGCTGAATCTGGCATGGCCCAGAGGAGTCCAACCTCGTCCGATTTGGCCCAGGATCGCAAGTGTCGCATCACACCCTTGCCTCCGGCCCCGTGTGCTCTCCCGGGCATTGGCTGCACTGGGTGCACCAGATTCGGCCGGAATTCACTCTTGAACGTCCTTGTCCAATGGCCCTGCTAACCTGACCAACAACTATAGATGTCGTGAATGTGCGTCGGTGGCGCTTCCTCTCCAGTGACGATGAGCAGTATACTTGACCTGGGCAGGTGGGCAGTCTTGTGGGGGTGATGTTGACGCCCCGTTGGAATCCTTCTGATGCGTAAAAGCACCCGTCAGCCCCCCAAGATCTAGCAACGCGCCTATTGAGCTGAGCGGATTTCTAGGACCTTTCTTTTCTGTGAACTATTTTTCAATTGGTCAACACAGGGCGTGCATTAGACAAAAGCTCAACTTCAACCTTGGAAGAAGCCACTGGAAATGTAGTCTCGCCAAGCTCAAAAAGCCTTAGAGTATGGGCATGTTGCCTCCTGGGAAGGTGCAGCTCGAGGCCTTGGTTGTGCTAGGGTGCAGGATATAGCTCCAAGAAAATCAGCCCAATGCACACAAACTCTTCAACGCTTTGCTTCCTGAGTAGGCACCTTGGAGTTTGCGGGTATGGACTTCGAAATCGGAAGAAGCCCCAGAAACTCATATAGAGGTCAAATCGTTAAAGAGGCTCCAGAGTATGAGCACATTGCCTCTTGGGTAGGTGCAGCCCAGGGCCTCAGTAATTGATTTTTTTTTGGGGGGGCAGGGTAGCACCAGGAACAAAGCGCTTCGGGAGGGGGGGTCAAGGGTGACATGGGAAAATGGGTGCCTTTGGCCCTCACGTGCCAGGGTGTTAGCATACCAATCCAAACATCCCAGAGGACATAATTCTTGGGAAAGGATATCATATAGATGGCACAACAAACAGTGCACACCAAGACTCAAAACAGGTCGAAAAGCTGAGTATGAGGCAAGTCAGCACAAGCAGCACCACAACACGGCAACGGGACATACCAGGGTCATCCAACCCCATTCACAAGCATTTCTGACAACTCCACGGCCACCCGAAACGTCGGCCACATGGGTCGACTCAGAAGGGCAAGCAGCCCTGCCGAGGCTGTAAAATACATTGTACATGTACCATGGACGTTGGGGATGCATCCCACACTCACAAAGAAACCCTGCAATGTTGAATAGACTGCAGCCCTGCCGAGGCTGTAGATGTCGAAGTTCCCAGCCTGCAGTCCCTACCGAGAGTCGCCAGTTCCGCATGGTACACGATACCACCCATTACACACAGAGGTAGGCATCACCAATTCCAGATCGTCATTTGTATCACCTGGCTCATCTGGAGTCTCCAAGATGAGGTCCTCCTCTCCCTGCTCTGGCCATTTACCCACACGTTCTGGCACGTTTCGCAGCTTCATCAGCAATTCCCAACACCCTCGACGTGTCCCAATCCTGCTACCATGTCCACGTCGTCTTGAACTCTCTAGAGCAAGTACTTTGCATCACCTCGCTTCAAGTGTGACCTGACGTGTTTCTCCGACACATTGTTCAGCTCGTTTGGATCATCTGTAGTGTCCTCGATGTGTTCTGATGGTGCTGATCTGTCCCCCCTGCCCTCTGTATCCTCTTGCCTTCATAAACAGGTCTTCTCCCTCCCCCTGCTCCAGATGTCTGCACTGGCATTCTAACACATTTAGTAGGCCATTCTGCACATCCTTAGTGTCCTTGTGACGCCTAGGTGGTCCTGTCATGTCGTGGACGGTACATGTTTCATTGGAGCTCATACCTAACCTTCTCTCCCTTGAAGCTCTGAGGTTCGTTTGCTTGGTTTGTGGGTACATCAGGTGGTGGAAATGGGTCCAGGTCTGGGAGCCCTTCAGGTATGTTGTCGTCAACCATGCACGTAGAGTCACGCTACCTCTCTCCCCTTGATCGACACGTTTCGACACGTCTCGGCGCACTCCCCATCGTAAATAGGTGGTCCATTGACCCATGCATAGGACACCCATATTCTTTGGTGAGGAACATGGTGTCCGAGATGATGAAGACATCCATCAATCATCCGACAACCTAAGGATGGAACCATGTTCAGAATCTTTAAAATAATATCATATAATTCACCATCAGCATGGGAGGACTGAGCCCCAGTCGAAGATGTATAGATTCATACAGTATGACCATTGGAATCAGACATCATCACCTGGCTCAACCAGGCCCTGTTCAAGTTCCCCTCGACGAACTGTTCAACTACTAACACCAGATACTTGAGATATCGAAGGTTGTGGGCCCACCAAGCTGAGATGCAGTTGTGAAATGGTTTGACACGGTGGACCAGGCCAACCAGTGTACCAGCATCCTCCAAAACTGAAACAGATTGGATCCCAGACAGAATGCGAAGCGTGCCAATGATTAACATCCTTCCGTTGCCAGAGGTGTCACAGCCTTGCTGAACAACATGCTCTTGGTGGGAGCATTATGGAACAGCGCGACTTGGTATCCATTCTCATCTATGCCGTGGTCATAGTCGATCTCCTGCTGAAGAGGTGCATCGTTGGCAGACAGACGAAGAAGCATGTCCATGGAATTGTATGGCACATCGTCCACGTCTTCGATGTCATCCTCATCAACCCTATCCCTACAATATGGAATGAGCACGGCCTTGTGTGTGGTAGTGATCACTACTGGGGACATACAGAAATGCTATGGAGAAGGGCCACAGACACCCCTCTTTTCCTTGATCGTGTTATGGTGTCACTCCAGCATGTGCATGGCATGCATTCACATGCACATGAGTGCACATACACACGTAAATAGTGAGTCCACATGTGTATGCACACTTGTATGGACGTTCATAGATGGTAGGCGAAAGCACACATGTGACAGGCAATGGGTCTGTGACACGGGCGGGAGGCGGTAGAAGCTGGGCCACACAGTTACAGCCAGTAGCAGGTGCGAAAGCGCTTCCGAGGGGGTTTGCTGAGGTTGCAGTCGATGGATAGAATAATACACAATGCTGACGGGCTGATGGTACCCCTTTTGGTTGGTTTCATGTCCACAAACCTTAAAGGGTCTAAAAGGTCCGAGATCTGACTTGACACAAACACATTTCATACTTCAACCCATAGGCAACCAATGGCTCAACTTTCTCAAGGAGCTCTCCAAGGACAAGGACTCTCAGTGGATATCCCTGATATTGGAGGGGGGGGATCCATTCTATACATTTTGCATGGTGGCACGCGACCTTCACAGCCTGTGGTGGGGCACTTTGCATACCAACTTTCAACAATCGGCTTCGAATTGTATAGTCCCAGCGGTTGGAAGAACCTGATGGTTGTTGATGTGGAATCTGGGGTGCGCCATCCTGAAGGCCTACCATCCATGTTGGACTTCACAGGTAGTGGGATACTGTTTTGGAGCCCAACTCTAGATTTCCAGGAGCAGCTTTCATGTAATTTCAAGACAATCCAATCGCTGATCGCCCACTTTCGAAATATGTTTGATCCCCAGGAATTTAACGTTCACGCCCTGCCTACAGCCTTTTCCACGACATCGGAAGAGTTCAACCAGCCCTACAGCTCTGATGCCTTGAGAAGGGATGAGGCAGACACAGTAGGAATATACATTCCTCCAGCTGGGCAGTACTTGCAGTACTGCCAGGACCTCATTCAGTACAGAAATACTCTTAAATATGGAGGAGGGGAGGACAATGATGAGGACAATGATGATGATGATGAGTACTAGATAGCAGATCAGGCTAGAGAAGTAGGCATTGTAGTGCAATCAGGCTAGATAACCCGGCATCATGGTGCGAGATATGTAAATGTATTGGTAGTGTAATGGACCTACAAAGATGGCATACATAGGTTACATAGCTGAGCACCTTCCTAATCAAAAAGTAAATTTCACTCAAACTTCGACATTCAATTTATCTGATGCACCGCCCCCTGCAGATAACAACTATTGACCCAGTCAACCCACTCCGCAAGTTCCTACTCCTCCTCCTGTCCCTCCTTGCACACCCTTGCCTTGCCCGGGGGGGGGGGGCGGGGGCGCGCGGGCGGGGGGGCGCGGGGCTGGGCGGGGCGGGCCGCGCCGCCGCGGGGGCAC
>JBBPJO010000007.1:0-47616 GCA_038088815.1 Boletus nobilissimus | reverse complement strand
TAGTGCACCTAAGAAAGGAAAAATGGGAGCACTGCCAGTGATCCCTCCTTCCCCAAAGTGCCCCCAATGTGAGCGCCGTGTGCCCATCAGGCCCAGCAACATTTATGGGGATGATAAGCATCCTGTAGAGCAAGTGAAGGAGATCGAGTGCAAATTGCGCTGGCAAGACACCATTAGGGAACCTGGTCCATCTCGACAGAGACAACCAGAGCCTGAGTGACCTCAAATGCCAGGCAATCTTCCTGGACACAATGCGCCGCCTGCTTCTACCGAAGCTCCTGAATCTAACAGTGAAGCTGACATTGAACGATTATGTTGTGAAGGGAGAGCTGGATTGGCCACATTTTTGATGTCTGGGGCAATACCCCAAGGGCTAGTTTCTGCAGAAACCAAGTCACTACACGAATGGACATACAGGGACATTCAGATGCTACCTGCTGCAGCACAAGAGGAATGGAAAGCCACTTGTTGACACAAACTAGACATACTTCGCAAGTGAAAAGTCTTTGAACTGGTTGACCCCCCAAAATGGCATAAAGTTATTGCAAACCGATCAGTCTTTGATCAAAAACCTGATGGTTGTAAACGTGCATGATTGGTTGAAAAAGGTTTCTCTTTAACAGAGAGAATTGACTTCAACCAGAATTTCTCCTTAGTTGTAAGGTTTGAGACTGTGCAGCTTATGCTTGCACTTGCTGCCTTAGAGAACTGGCACCTTGAAGCACTCGATGTAAGAAGCGCTCACCTTTATGGAAAGCTAAATGAGAAAATCTACATGAAACAACCCAAATGTTTCACAGTCCCATGGCAGGAGCACAAAGTGCTTTGTCTACAACACGCCCTGTATGGCCTTAAACAAGCTGGACTAGCCTGGTGGGAGACTCTCAACAAGTCCATGAAAGAACTCGGCTTCGAACATCTGAAGTCTGATGCTGGTACCTTCTTATACTGGAAGAGAGTTACCAGAGTAGTGGTTGCCATTATCTACGTTGACGATGCCCTATTCTGTGGTCCTGACAAAGCCATAGTTGCCAAGGTGAAAGCTCCTTTATGCGCAAATGGGAATGCAGCGACTTAGGTCCTGCAAAGGAATTTCTGCACATGAGAATCCGCCAATCTGGCAGCAAGATCATGATTGATCAATGCACATATCTTGAAAAGATCTTAGAGTGATTCAGAATGCAGAACACAAGAATAGCCCTTGCTCCCCTACCTCAGGATTACTACCCTCTTGACTATAATGGCCCAGTTGACCCAGAACTGCAATCTCACTTTCAACAAGTGATCAGATCCTTGCTGTATATTACACTAGGAACCAGACTGGACATAGCTTACACTGTGACCACCCTATCTCAGCATGCTGCCAAACCCTCATCAGAGCACCTTGACAAGGCACTCTACATATGCCAGTATCTTCTTGGTACCCACTACTATTCCCTTGTCTTTGATGGAGCCTCTCAGGCTGGCATGATCACATACACCGATTCTAATTGGGCATCTGATCCTAACACCTGTCGCTCTCAGACTGGCTGGTTTATTAAACTAGCAAATTGCATCTTCAACTGGCAGTCATGCCAACAACAGCACATTGCCTATTCTTCTACAAAAGCTGAATATGTTACACTTTCTGATTGTAGCAAACAAGTGGTTTTGGTTGACTACTATCATGGTCCTCTGACTCTCTCATTCTATACCAACAGAATGCCTTGCACCATGTCGAAGAAGAGTGAGGGGAAGAATGTAAAACCTTCTGGGTCTGGGGGAGCTGAAAGGTCCAGAAGAACCAAGGTGCGTGATGTGCTGCACAAGAAGGAAAGTTGAACTAAAATTTTGTAATTGACATTCAATGGGAATGATGGGCCATTCATTCACAATGGCTTTAGAAAGTCAAACTTGAAGATACTCACCACATAGATAAACAAGTTGCAAAGGAAAAAGAGACGGTGAATGACATGGTCCTTGAGAAGGAAAAGATGGACAGGGAGGCAAAGGGTGCATTCCTGGGTTTGGTGCAATATGATATTTTATCAAACATGAAACACATCAAATTCAGGCAGTGGAATGCAAGACCGGTGAACATTTGTCATGTTGCTCAACTGAAAAACTCTTTCTTGTTGAATAGTCTTGACCAGTTCAATGCCAACTCTGCAATTCCACTCATTATCAGCAAGAAGTGACTTGTGGACAGTTCATATAAGACACAGAAGGGTGGTCAACTACAACAAGGTCTTCTGTCATTACAATTCGTCAATGGGGGTGAGGGGAGTATTGATGCAGCTGGGGGGCAGCAGAGGTCTAAGGCATTGGGGCAGTGGGTTGAGGTGTAGGAGGCAAGGTTTGACTCACTAAAGCAATAGATAAATGGAATGGAAAAGCAGACAGTGAGTGAGGACGAGGCTGAGGTGCTGGGGGTGGAGTACAACAAGTTGTTGGCTCTAGAGCTGAACAAGGTGAAGGACCTCTTGGCTTATGGTGGGCAATGGGTGGTTGCAATCTTCAATCCAGGTAAGTCTATGTTTTATACTACATGTCAATTGATGTTGGGATTCCTGAATACCGAACACACTATTCATATATTTGGACATTGTCATGTTCATGCAACCTTGCAAACATGCTGTGAAATGAATGCTTGCTAACCCTTACATTTTAGACCTTGTTGACAATACTCTCCATCTCTCCCAGAATGAGACCAAATATACATACATGGAATCATCTAAGGAGGGGTTGATACAGATGCTGAAGAAAGTAATCAACACAGAATTAACATGGTGAGACATCCTGAAGGCAAATGTTTCCAGAGGTCTAGCATTCAAACAACACAAGCTGCTCAGACGGCAGCATGTCTTTGAGTTCTTGTCAGACAGACTCTCTACCAGCAACCACTTCCTCAGTGTGCCAGAGTTCAAACTTAACTGCCTCTATGACATCATGTGTTCACCTTATGGTGGGGTAAGTCATTTCATTCTGGTTCAACTTTCTATACAAGCAGACAGCTGACTTTGCAGATTGTCACGCACTATGCACGCATTCTTGAGAAGAAACTTTGAATGTGCTTCAACACTGTTGATTTCATGATGAAGTTGATAAAGGAGCTGAAGTTGACGATTAAAGGGAAGGCAGGGAGTGGGACCACGTCTGTTGACAAGGTGAGGGAAGTATATGAAGCTTTAGAGGATGCAACACCTGTGCTGGACGCAATGACAGAGGATATCTTTGATGTTATGGACGAGGCATTTGTTGAAAGCTTCAGGGAGAAGAAGGTGATCCAGTGCTTGTGCATGCCTGGTGAACAGCATTTGACTGTGGCCTGGGATGCCTACATGTACAACTTATTGTATGTGTCTGCTCAATATGTTGCACAGATCAAGACCACCAACACCTTCAAGGCCTTCTCCATTGACACAAAGACCACACTGCTCACTTGTCATGCCAAGGTTGTGTTCCTTGTCAAATGTGCTCTTGAGGACAACCCTCCACAATATTGATACATTCCCTTCATGACTCAGTCATTCTTTTCTAGACTTGTTGAACAGCTGGATTCTATCAAGAATGCAATTGTCGAGGTGAGTTGCTGTTGTACTTTGATTTCCTACAAGATTGTGTCTTTCAAAGTTGTGTTGAAATGAGCCATGAACCTTAAAAAGGTGGTCTGTGGGGATACACCAGACTATCTGGGTTTTGAGACTCTGATTTCTTGCAAAGTCTCATTTTACATCATTTTCAGGTATCCAGTTGGTTTAGTATCTTGTTGTACATGCACTACACTCATGGACTTAACTGGGATCCCCAATCTGCATCTGTTGACATGATTTGTGCTATCATGGCACATCCCTGTATCATAACGGCAAGCTGAGCTGACGCTGTCAACAGTGTATATAATGCATTTTTGTCATGCTTTTTCCTGCCTGGTTGCTCATCCAGTATGTCGCAATACTTGTAGATTCTAGAAACGATTTTTTCTTCCTATCCTGCATACCTCTGGAGGAAACAACAAGAAGGATAACACCAACCCTTCCAAATCTGACACTATCTCTTTGAAACTAGGGAAAGATGGTCAGCTCCTTCGGGAAAAACATCAGCACTACATAAAGTTTAACCTTTGTCTATTCTGTGGTGAGAGTGGACACTCTGCCAAAGATTGCCCAAAGTCCATGTCTAGGGCATCAAAAGCCCATGCTGCTACCATAACTCCAGAAGCCACAGTATCAGCCCCTGCTTCCTTGGAAGCGAAAAAATAGAGTGCAACTCTTGAGCTTCTGCACAGGCTGGGAGTTGCATTGATCCAAACTGTGCCCTCACAGAACTATGTCTCAATGTGTCTGCTCTTTCTGATCTAAAATCCCACCATCCTTTCATCTCTCTTCCTGTACATAATATCTCTGATGTACCTATTCTCATTGACTCAGGATCTACACATTACTTTATAGACTCTGCTTTTATTGAGAAGCATCAAATCTCTACGTACTCCATTCCTCCAATCAACCTCCATTTATTTGACAGATTCTCAGCTTCCCTAATCTCCCAGGCAATAGATCCAACAATCTCCTTCACTTCTGGCATTTCCACCTCCAATATGTTTTTCATAACCTCATTGGATTTCCCATGCAGCCTTGTTCTCGGACATTGCTGGCTCACCCACTACAATTTGTTGATTGACTGGGTTATGAGTAGCATCACTTTCCGAATTCCTGCAGAGGGAATGCCAACCCCAATATCACCCTCTGAATCTCCAAGCATTCCTTCCGCTGTTAATACTCCATCTTCAGAATGCTCTCTGGATCCACCTCAAGCTCCCGGACTTCCTGCCCCCTACATCTCTTTTGTCAATGCAGTTGCTTTTCATCACACCTGCAAGATGGAGAGCTCAGTCCAGTTTTCCCTCTCTCTCTGGTCTACTGAAGATATCTCTGCTTGTTCTGCTTCCACCTCCATTGCCTCCTCTACCAAGAAAGATGACCTTGTTGGTGTTCCTTTGGAATACCACAACTTTGCAGATGTCTTCAGCAAGGAGGAAGCCAATACCCTTGCCCCACATCAACCCTTCAACTTGAAAATTGACCTGGAGGAAGGTGCAGAACCCCAGTTGGAAAGATCTATTCCATCTCCTCCACAGCACAACAAGCCCTCTGAGACTTCCTTGATGAATACCCTACCATCAGATTTATCCGCCAGTCTATGTCTCCACATGCAGCTCTGGTGTTATTCATCCAGAAGAAGGATGGCTCCCTTTGACTCTGCATCAATTTCTGAGGATTGAACAAAGTCACACACAAAAACTGCTACCCACTTCCCTATACCTCCAATCTCCTTGACATGCTCTCTGGAGTGAAAGTCTACACACAAATCAACCTTCACCATGTGTACCATTTGGTCTGTATTATGGATGGAGACAAGTGCAAGACCTCCTTTCAGACTTACCAATGCTCCAGTGGCCTTTCAGCGGTTTGTCAACAGCATCTTTGCAGATATGCCTGACATTTGTGTCATGGTTTACCTTGATGACATTCTGATCTACTCCCATAATATGGAATTGCATCATAAATACATCCAAGAATTCTTCCAATGACTCCATGCTAACAGCTTGTATGCAAAAGTGGAAAAGTGCGAATTCCACTCAGACATAGTCAAGTACATTGGATATGTGCTCTCTCCCTCTGGTCTCTCCATGGCCTCCAATAAAATCAAAACAATCCTGGATTGGCCAGAACCTCAGAAGGTCAAGGACATTCAATTCTTCCTGGGATTCACCAACTTCTATTGTCATTTCATCCATGGTTACTTCAACATTGTGATCCCTCTTACATGTCTACTCAGAAAGAAGCTCCTTGGAACTTCTCCAAGCTATGCCGGAAATCCTTCCAGCACCTTAAGGATGCCTTCACGATAGCTCCAGTACTTGTTCACTGGACTCTGGATGTTCCAATGACTATTGAAACAGACACCTCCAACTATGCTGCCGCCACCATCCTCTCTATCACAACTCCAGTTGACAATGAACTCCACCCCATCATGTTCTTCTCCTGGACTTTGACTGGAGTAGAATTGAACTATGACACACATGACAAGGAGTTACTGCAGATCTTCGAAGCATTCACCTCCTGGTGCCACTATCTGGAAGGCTCCCCAATCCCCATAGATGTCATTACCAACCACAAAAACCTTGAATATTTTTTCTGCACAAAGCTCCTGACACAACACCAAGCCTGTTGGTTCAAATTCCTAAATCAATTCAATATGGTAGTTTGATACCAGCCTGGTAAGCTTGGAGCAAAACCCCAAAGAGGGGGAGAAGGACTATGTTCACATTAACCCAGACAATTATAGGTCCATTTTTACTTCAGAACAGCTTGTGTCATCCCTCTGGGCAACATACTTAGAGGTTTCCCTACTCTAGGCCTCAGCTCTGATTGATGTTGAACAACTCCATTCCAATATCCTCTCTGCACTCCCTGATGATCCAGTTGCATCTCCCCTACTTTCCTCTAACTCCAATCTCATTGGACAGTCAACTCTGAAGGATTCCTTCTAAGGGATAATTGCATCTATGTTCCAGAAACCAATAATCTCCAACTCCATGTTCTCCAAACATTCCATGACCACCCAACTGCAGGCCACTGTGGTCAGAACCATATAGTTGAACTCATTTGCTGAGAATATACATGGCCTAAAGTCTGGACTTTTGTTAAGAACTACATTAGTTCCTGTACAGCCTGTGCTCAAGCAAAGACTCCCCATCATCGTCCATACGGACTTCTTAAGCAGCTCCTGGTTCCAGAGAAACCATGGAACTCCATCTCCATGGACTTCATAGAACAGCTTCCACCTTTGGAAGACTACACTGGCATCCTCATTACAATGTAGTCAACAGATTGTCAAAACAGTTCATCTTCATTCTGACTCATGACACTATCACCTCTGCTGGATTAGCCAAGCTGTTCCTCCTCCACATCTTTTCCAAGCACAGAGTTCCATTCCATGTCACCTCCAACAGGAGCTCCAAGTTTGTTTTCCACTTCTTCCATTCCCTAGGTAAAGCTTTAGATATGTGCCTGCATTTCACATCCAGATATCATCCAGAGGGGGATGGTCAAACAGAACATACCAATCAAACACTCAAACAATTGCTCTGAACTCCTGCCACTCATGGAGTTCACCTATAACAATGCTAAGTGCTACCATTGGAGTATTACCATTCTTCGCCAACAAGGGATATCATATGAACTTCTCCATCCACTCCAATCTCAGACTCACTTCCTCAACATCTAAGTCCTATGTCACAGACTTGGATGAATTCCATGAGTTCCTTCAAACAGAGATGCTGCAAGTGCAGAAACACTAACAAGGACCAGTGGACAAGAAGAGAAGTCCAGCTCCAGACTTCAAAATTGGTGATCAAATTATGCTCAAAGTGAAATACCTCTGGTCTATATGACCATCCAAGAAGTTATCTAAAAAGTATTTAAGTCTCTCCAGCATCATTGCTAAACCTGGTACACATTCCTTCACAATACGACTACCCAACTCCATGAAATCTGTTCATCCCGTTTTTCATGTCTCACAGTTAGAAACCACAACTCCAAACACTATTCCAGACTGCATCCAATCTCTGCCACCTCTGGTTGAGGTTGATGGCAAACCAAAATTGAGATTGAGGAGATACTTGACTCCAAGATCGATTAGAGAAGGTGTCACTGCCAACTCTTGTATCTGGTACAATGGTCAGGATATAAAGGTACTGACGTTGCTACAGAACTTGACATGCTATGGAGCTTGTCTCACACTTACCAGAAGTACCTGGACAAGCCAGGTCTGATCTCTCTGTAATTCCCTCTGTTTCTTTTCTCTGTTTTCTCTCAATTTAATTCATCAATTACTGTGTACAAAAAACATTTCTCTTTTTTTACATTACTCCAGAGTCACCCCTCTGGCAACCTCTGTTTCTCTATCCACATCCATGTCTGTGCCTTTCTCCATCACCTGCTACTTCTCTGGGCTATCCCTCTCATTGGTAGCCAGCCTGCTATGGATGTTGTCTGTAATCTCCATCATCATCAGCCTCATTTTCTCCTGCACTTCGCTCACCACCCCATCCTCCAACTCCAAGTTCTCCTGGTACACCTCCATTGTCTTTAATTTGATGAGGGAAGCCAGGAGCTGGTTCTGGCGACCCAAGAGCTGGATGTGTGCCTGCATCTCGGAGTGGATGCCCTGGATGGCCCTAATGAGTTGTGGCCCCAGCTCAGACCACAACCCATTCTTGTTGTTGTCCTCCATGCTTTCTGATATCTTCTCCTCTAACTTCTTCTTCTTCTTCAAGGGTCCCATGTCACTGTCTGCTCTCCTCCATCACTTCTCTGGCGTCTCAACTCTGGGGTGCTTGCATCTAAGCTTTGCACCTCAACACTCAATGCATGATAGGGATTTACCAGGGCCCTCCTTGCATTTGAGGCCCCAGTGCTTGCATCAACTACAGGCATGCAAGGTTTTCCTCTTGCCCTTGCCTTTAGTGCTCTGCTGTGCCTGGACATCCCCAGCCCACAAGTCTGTTAGAAGAAGAGTCAACTCTGAAATTTAAAGTAACTTACCTGTTTCTTGGCTATCTCCTCGGCCTCACAACACTGTTGCTCCTTTACCTGTCAGCATGCCTCCACCTCTTCCACAGCCTTGTGCTTGGCCACTTCCACCTCATGCTTCCTCCACTCTTCCTCTTCCTTGTGCACCTTGGCAGCAGACATCTTGTCCTTGTCATCCTTGTTCTCCACAAGGTGGGCATCCAGCCAGAGTTTGATGGAGGTGATTAAGTCAGACATGGGGATTTGATGATTGGTTTACAACATCTGCCCTACCTCCTTTATATCCAGAATTCAAGTGGAGATCCAACTTCCATTTGTTGATCCCTTCTTTTACTATAGTCTACATTCTTTATTATAGTTTGTACCACCCCTCCAGCACTCATATTCCTCCATTCTCTGTCCTTATGTACATCACCATCATGTAGATACTCTAGCTCCAGAGTTACCTCTGGATCTGTAGTATATATACCCTCTGTACTTCCTCATAGTTTCTTCATTACAAATATCAATGAAGTTTCCTCCTTCTCGAAGCTTGGTCTCTTCTCTTCTTCTCTCTCATCTCTCTCATCTCTCTGAAATACAAGGACATGAGGATTGACAAGGGCACAACACATAAGTCCTGTGCCAACGTCCTCATACCTCCAACCTCCATATCTCTGTCAACATCTCCATTGAACCTTTGCTCCCATGTCCCATTATGTCTTGGACATCCAACCAGACTTTGACCTGGAGGAACCAGACTTAACAGCAGCCTTTACTATCAACATCTTCAACTGGAAACTCCAGATGAATAAAATCTGGAAATGCAAAGCTCTGTGGTGAAAGCAATACATTAACTCAGAACTCATGGCCCAACCAACAAGGTTCATCTGAAGGTATCTGATATGGACCCAACCATGCAGCTAGAGGGAGTACCAGTGCTCATAGATTGTGAGGAGAATGAAGAAAATGAGCCCACTGGACCCTCCATTAGGAAAACAACAATTTCAACTGCTCTCATTTAGGACACAAAGAAGTCCAAGGTGGAACTCCTGCAGGACTTCCAAGACTTCATGGACATCTTTCAAAAGAAGGAAGACAGTCCCCTTCTGCCCTACTGGTTGTTCGATCACAGCATAGATCTAGATGACTCATTCCAACCTAGAGTTGCAAAGGCCTACCCACTTAATCCTAAGGAGTAGGAGGCATGCAAAGACTTTATTGATGAACACTTGAAAGCCAGATGTATTTGCCCATCTAACTCTCCCATGGCTTCTCCATTCTTCTTCGTTTCTAAGAAGGGCAGTAATCTTCACCCCTGCCAAGATTACTAATATCTCAATGAGCATACCATCAAGAATGTATATCCTCTCCTGCACATTGGAGACTTGATGGATCAGCTCAAGGGATCTCATTACTTCACAAAGATGGACATCCACTGGGGCTATAATAATGTCCAGATCAAGACTAAGAATGCCTGGAAGGCAGTGTTCATTATGCCCTTCAGGCTCTTTGAGCCTCTTATCATGTTTTTCAGCCTTTGCAACAGTCCCATGCCTTTCCAGTTGTTCATGGACTTCATTTTCAAGGATATGGTAGTGGAAGGATGGTTGATCATCTACATGGATGATATGTTGATCCATTCTAGGTATCTCAAGAAACATCATGAACAAATGAGGTGAGTTCTGGAATGGTTACATGACAACCATCTCAGCCTTCAACTAGAGAAATCTATGCTTAATGCATCCAAGGTTGAATTCCTCAGCATGGTTGTATGAGAGGGTATCATTGCAATGGACCCTACCAAGCTCTTGGCAGTCATCACCTGGGAACCATCTACTTTGGTTTGCACAGTCCACTCATTTATAGAGTTCTGCAACTTCTACCACAAGTTTATCCCAAACCTCTCCGAAATTGCCAGGCTAATCTTGGATCTCACAAGGAAAGGGCAGCTGTGGTCCTGGATATGCACAAGTAACAGAGGGCTTTCAACCTCCTCTGAAAGGCCTTCTCTAAACCTATTTTGACAATGCTGGACACTTTAAAACCATTTTTTATTATGACAGATACCTCACTTACAGCTTCTGGAGGTGTACTAATGCAGAAGGCACCAATGGTGACTTACATCCTTGCTGCTACATTTTGTGAATGTTCTTACCAGTGGAATGCAACTATAACATCTATGATCAGGAACTCCTGGCAGTTATTAATGCTACAGGACTATGATCTCCTGTTCCAACATGTTCTGGGAATTAACATGGGCCCAGCAGATGCTCTCTCATGGAAGGATGCCCTGGATACATTGGATGATAACACTGAGGTTACCCTGCTTCCAGGAGAGCTGTTTTTGAAGAAGATTGACCTCTACCTCTGCACTGCCATCGAGCAGTCTACCTCTTCTGACTTCTTCATCATTGGCCGGCTACATCAACTTCATGAGGGAACCTCAGGAATCCCTCATTCTTCTATTCATAACTGGCGCTTTAATGATGGTTTACTTTATCTCAAGGACCAGGCCAATGTGGCTGAGGCCTACTGGAATGACCTTCTTCATGTCATCCATGACTTGTCTGTGGGTGGTCATGGTGGTTACTACCAAACTGTTAATCAGGTACAGCATGACTATTGGTGGCCTGGACTCACTGCTTTCATGTGCTGCTTTGTCCAAGGCTGTGCTGTCTGCTGGGCCAACAAGGTCAACACTCATCCCACTGTCCCACCTCTCACCTCTCTTCTGGTCACTTTTACTTGCCCCTTCTCCACTCTTTTGGTTGATCTCATCATGGACTTGCTGCCATCTAAGGGCTTTGATTCAGTTATGGTTGTGTTGACCATGGCCTTACAAAGGGGGTGATTGTTACCCCAACTCACAAGAGTGCAGACACCAAGGGCATTGCACAGCTCTTCTTTGAAAAGGTCTTCCCCTGCTTTGGACTCCACAATAAGGTTATTTTGGACCACAGTCCAAGAAGCCTTGCTAGTTCTAGAATGAAGGCCAAGGCAAATTGTGAGTATGATCAGCTCCTCTCTTCTACCTACCATATGCAAACCAATGGAGAGATGGAACAGGTCAATCAATAATTGGAAACCTATCTTTGGATCTTTTGCCAGGGAGATGCCACCTGATGGTCAGACCTATTGCCAATGGTGGAGTACTGCCACAACTCCTCCATCTATTTCATAATGGGAAAGACCTCATTTAGCCTAATGATGGGATATAAGCCAAGGGCCTATTCATTGTTACGGTTTACTGAGGGGTACACTTTTTACTACACTTTTTACTCGTCTTTTCTTGCTCACTCGCCTCTTGTCTCGCTCACTATACAGTGTATTCATAGTGGAGTCGTCCTCCACATGTACCAGATACATTCTTGATCCCCTTTCTTGTTTTGGCTCACATGGTGCCCTGCCTATATCCTTATTTAGACAATTCTTCTATTCCTGCCACAGTACCTTATTTTGGACTTCATGCTGTGGTACACATGTTACTGCACGTACTGCACACAACACTTTATGACTCAGACTGACTTTGTGGTGCTGCACACTCGAGTCATATGTAGATGGAGACAGGGACCCTTCGGACTCCTGCTCCTTCTTTCCTTTCTTAGTCTTATGCATGGACCAGGGGCCTACCATATAAATACTCTCACCACTCTCGGCTGTATTTCTCTCTAAGCTAGTTCTACGCAATACCAGTGTTATTTCTAGTGACCACCAAGTTCAGTGAGCACTTAGTTTGTACCTGAATAGGTGAGACCACTTAGGCTTCACATTGTCTTGAAGCTCGGCACTCAGACTACAAACTTCACTCATACCCTCGCTCTTTCTTCGTCCTTGCTTGAGCTTAGTCTCTTAGTATTGCAGCACGCTATGCTATGCATTACATTCATTGGTCAGAAATTCCCCCTTCCTCCCTGCCTTAGAGAAATATCTTGGAGACCTTGAAGGGGCTCAGAAGGAAGCCCATGCCACCCACAAAAAAGCCCAACACTACATGAAAGAACATGTCACTTCAAAATCCAAACCCTGGAAAATCGGAGATAAGGTATGGCTTGAGTGCCACAACCTGAAAGTCTGCTACCCCTCTTGCAAACTTGCCCCTCAATGTGAGGGACCTTTTAAATTTTCACAAGTCATATATATCCCCTGTTCTGTACAAACACCACCTACCACACACATGAACAATCCACAATGCCTTCCACACTTCCCTTCTCTCTCCATATAGAGACTATAGAACATGGACCAAACTTTGTTCCACTCCCACCAGATCTCATTGACAGAGCAGAGGAATTCAAAATCAACCAAATCCTTGCCCATTGGGGTTCTGCTTGCTGTCACCACTACCTCTACTATTTTATGGATAATCGAGGTATCCTCCATCATAAATGTGGTATGTTCCTTGTATGAGTTGCTTTCATTTTCTGAATATCTTTCAAGGTGCTATTAGGGCATACCTACATATTCACCATGAGTTCATGAACACTCTCATGGTACTGGCCCATATGACATCACCTGGCATCGCCTGAGGGACAGAGTTGGGTCCTTTGCATGCTGTCAATTGTATTGAAGGTCCTTGCAACTTTTTCTTTCTCTCCAGACTATGTGCCATCATTCCTCAATATTTAAAAATGTGCAGTATCACTGGCAGGGACAAATCTGTCACTCACTTCCTCCTGAAATGTGTTTCTTGCCTCTTTATTTATCTGATTGGTCCCATTTGTGAAGTTGTCATGGCTTTCTCTCACATTACTTTCCTGGATACTTTTGTCCTTTACAAAACCTATCTATATGTCATCAATGCAAAAACAATTGATAGCAGCACCTTCTCCAACATCCTTTGTGATTTTACAAGCGAACACTTGCATGTTCCACTCACTGTGAATCCTTTCCGATGCATTCTCAAGACTATTCTCTGTAGTGTTTTCCATGATATTGACTCTGATGATGCCATTGATATATCTTTTGGCCATTTATCCTCTGTTGGTAACATGTTTTATGGCCTCATATATGATGATCTCCCTGGACTTACTGAGAACCAATACGTCAATGCCCTATGTCTTGCCTTTCAGTATCATTTGTGGCCGGGATTAGGGCCACTGCAACACTTGTCTTGCTCTGTTGTTGGGACACAGCCCTCATTTTCTTCAGAGGGGCTTTCGCCCTTGCTGTCTCAACTGGAAAACATGGTCCCACATTTAGAAACATGTGTCAAACAATTCACCTGTGATATCACTCTTGCAGAGAACTGGCTTGCAGAGAAGTGTATTCTGGTTATCAAGAATACAATCTTCACTACACTCTCCCACCAAATTCCTTGGTCACTCTATCTGTGCACACTCCCTTCATCACTACCCATTCAACTGATTCTAATCCACCATTCTCGTATCCAGTATCTATGAGCATTGTTCAAACATTCTGATATCTATTTCAAGTCATTGGGACAAGGTCAAGCAATTGAAGTTGTGTCCTGCTACAATCCACACCTTCTTGTAGTATTGCCTACTGGTGGCAGAAAATCTGCTATATATCAGGCACCATGTTTCATCTGGGAAGACAGTTTTTTGTTGCCTATATTTCATTGATAGAGTAAGCCATTGCAGAAGCATCGGAGAAGGGTATCCCCCACACCATATGGTCATTGTCTTACCCTGATATTGAAGTTTTCAATGTGAAGCTTGTATTTGCTGCAGTAGAGCATATCAGCAGGACATGATTCTAAGACTGGCTTCAAAGTTGCTTTTGAACTGGGTATCTTAATGGGATAATTGTGACCAAGGCCCATGATATTCTCCTTGTGAGAAATTATCAGGAAAGCTTTTGTGAGTTCAGATTTTTAGGCAATATCAGTCATCAGATTGTTATGTTGTCTGTGACAGTTAGCCCATCCATAGAACCTGTCTTGTGGAGGATAGGTCATTTGTTGCTAGAGAATATCTCGAAACTCACTTATTTGTGCAGGCTGTTGGTATTGACGCTGAATGTTACCCCATCCATGTCATACTCCAATCTTCTGCTGTATGCCTCTTGAACCACCATTCATTCTACTCCTTGGTTAACCATGGTATTGTTTTTTGCGACACTGTCAATGATGCAACCACTTTGGCTGACCTCATCAATACCCCTTTTTATATGGGACCCATGGATGGTGATGCTCGATCCGCAGTGTTGCAGTGATGGCACTCTGGACATTCCCACTGGCTTTGTGCAATGTTGGCTTTTGCACAAGGCATTGACTACGGTCATGTAATCTATGTCTTGCATTATCATGTCCCAAAGCATATGACACTGTTTGCCCAACAATCTGGTTGACTTGCATGAAGAGAAGGTGTTGTCGGGGTCTCTCATCTGCTTTTCTCTGACCCCCCTACTCGGACAGTGCTAATGTTGATCTTGGTGGCTTGAATGCAATCATCAACCTCATAACCAAGGCTCAATGCCACAGATTGTTGATGACAGATTTCCTTGACACTGTGCAGTTCAATTGTTATATGCTGGGGCCTTGTTAATTATGCGATTTTTATGCCCACCAAATGGTACCTTCTCTCTTGTGTTGTTGGATTGTCACTGATACCTGCCTTTTTAGATTCCGCTTCCCCCTGCACATCACCCTCGCCCCCTTCCTGAAGTTTCTGCAAATCACTCCAGAACTTTCAATACCCCAGCTACCAGCTCGTGTGCACAGATGTTTCCCAATACCTCATACTCTCTGTGTCAGCCCCACCTCATCTAGATGTAACTCAGTGCCCTGTGGTGTCCAGCATATTGACCCCAAGCATGAGTGTGTCCCACGCCTCTATACACCACGATATCCCTGGTACCTTGCTATTTTCCAAGGTGCAAAAAGAAGCCAATGTTTTCAGGTTTCTTCAAGAGTGCAAAGGAATGTGTATCCTTCACATTCTTGCTGGTGAAAATGCTTCTCATCAACTATTCACCTGCCCTATTTATTCAACCTTTTCTTCACCATGTACTCATTTTTGTTTCAATATCTGCTATACAAAGACAGGCATATGCTATTGTTATGCTGTTCTCACTTCTGACCAATTTAATTACCCCAACTGCTCCAAAACAGACAATGTTCCTTGTAAGTTCAATGATATCCTCAAACCAATGGCATTCACAATCTTTTTGATCCCTGAGATCAGGGATGTGGTGCTGCCTGCAGCCAGTGTGCAGTCACCTGAACATGTCTCGTTAGGCAACTATGCCAAGTGGTTAGGTGCTGTTGCTGCTGGTGGGAGGTCTATCATGTTTATGTCTACCTTACCGACAACAATGTGTTTGTTCTTTCATACTGAGACTTGTTTTGAGTATGCTTATTCTACTGTAATATCAAAGGGTTCCCACCATGTCTGTTGATGACATTATCTGTGCTTTTGCCCATTGATTGAACTGTTATATATATATATATATCTCATTACCATGTCGAACATTGATAGAGGATATCAGTACCACATCACTGTGATCAGTATTGTGGCCAGTACCTAATCAGTACCCTGACTACACTACTATAATTAGTATTGTTGCCAGTATGCCATGCTAGATTGTAATTGTTTGTCAGTTGAATTTATCACCAATGCTCCAAGTTCTTCTTCATAAACATCAAGGTGCCAGTAACTTGTCATTGTTTCATTGCTTATCATTGTTTTCAATATCTTGGGTAGATCTGAACCATTTCTAACCTGAGCCAATGCATGAGCCAGACTGTTTGTACTCTCATGTAGTTGTATACTGTGGTATATTCACCATGTCTCTAATAGGTCATCAATGCAGTTCTTCTTTTTTGACCTTGTCTGTGCCCTCATCACCATCTGAAGCTCTCCCATCTCCAATACCATCACCTCCATCACCACCTGATATTGACTGCAACTTTGGTTAAATTGACTGCACCCCTCCCATTAATATGTCCATCATTTTCCCTACAGAATCACTCCCTTCTTTCTTATTCGAACCTGCTTGACTCGCCATGTATGTGGAATATTGCCTAACCTGCCTCAGTTCATTCTGTGAACTGTGCTACTTTCTTTAATAACGATGTTCTATCTGAATCATTGAGATCTTTCCCAATCTTTGGCTATGAGTGCGTGAAGACTATCATGAGGGAGACAGTGAGAGGTGCCCTTGGTGTCTTCTTCATCCAAGCACATCCTATGACAGCTTTCAACAACGACTTTCTTTAGTTATTCATGGTTGACAACCATCATACCCAACTATATGTGATATATGCAATGATATTATACATGCTGGGGTGTTCATGAACAATGACCATGGTTCTGGTCTCTTTATGATTGCATTTTTGGTCTGGGAGGATGTAGAAATTTGTGACCATGTCTTCTCTTTCCTCCACACACACACCTTCATTCCCATCCCCAACCTGCAGTTGAGGCACAAGTATGCTGTTTGGGTGGGGTCATCTGCTTGCTAGCCATGGTTCTCCTTTCTCAACCTCCACATTTTGTTTGCAACATACCACATTCTATGAAATTCTAGCTTGTTGCCTCTGTACATGCTCTTTTTTCACCTTCTGTATTACTCATATCAGTTGCATAGGCCTCTCCTACCTGATGTTGAAGATATCATAATTTATAGAACCATGACTGTGCCATGAGATGTATCAATAACATTTCTGGCTCTATGTACTCTGTGCATTTGCTCTTGGTTCCTTTCTCTTCAGATTCACTATTGTTTAATACAGCCACATACATTTTCTTCTACACTCCATTTTGCAGTCATAGGATGGGTAATACTTTTCCTATTTTGAACCTTGTTGCATTGTAAATTGTTGCACAAAATAAACTGATGTAATTTTTAGAATCTCATTTAACTGCATTTATCCTCATTTGACATATACAACCACCATAGATGCCATGATTCTTGGATCTCCATCTTCTTCACTCTGAGTCTTCTGCAATGGTTTATCTAACTTCATTATATGCTAATATTGGTATAGAACCCCTATTCTCTACCAATCTATATACTCTCAGTTTGCCATGCTTCCCAAGTTTGTATACAACTTTCATTTGTCACTTAACTTCTATCCAAAAGGCCATTTTGTTCGTTCTTGGAGGGTAGTCCAGGTTCCCTGGTGGTTAAAGATTCTGATGCAATGGCAGGGTGCATCATCTTGTGATCATATCAACTGTCAAGGAAATTTATCAGTTATCCACACCTATAAAGCCTATTGCAAAACACCATCTCCCAACTACTTTCTCCCATACCTCTCTCGTCAACCCCCTATCATATAGGAAACCCCGTGTTTGAAATGCCCATGATAACCATCTCTTAGGGACCATAGTCAAGCTATGAATCCATCTATGCTGATATTGCACCAGATCAACAAGTTATTGGAAACTGTCCAGAATGCAAAGATACAGATGGCAAAGGGCAAGCAAGCAATGTGCCTCATAGAGAATCCCCTGAATAAAAGCTGCCATTTGATAACACAGTTTAACGCAGTGCATTCATTGCATTTGTCCCATCTCTGATATATAGTTTCATTATGTTAGATCCCTGGGCATACCCCCAGAACCCTCTATCCCTATTATGCTCTGGTTGCAAAATCCTCCAACATAGCAATATCTATTCTACCCAGTCACCCGATAACCTGCTTTGGTCTATTACTGCCAACCCATGTAGTATCCATCGTCCTACTATGTAGGTATGTCTGTATCCTGCCTATCTATATACATCTATCTTGATTTCATGCATAGCCATGTTTTGTTGATTCCCTCTGCCAATCCTCCCCTTTTTCTGATTCCTTGTCACAACTCCTCTTCATCTGTTACCATTTCTTCTGATGTTTTTGGACTGCCCAGATAATCATTCCACTGCCCAGGTGAGAGTGTTGCCACGCTCTCCCTTAGTTATGTTCTCTTCACCTTTGTATCATCTGTGTTATCCTATTAAACCTTTTGATCCTGAACTTTTTGCATGTGTAGAAGTTTTTCTATTCCTTCAGCAACTGAGTGTCTTCACCATGTCAATGACTTTCTCCTTTACACTTCTTTAGACTGCTCTTCATGTCTTTTCCACTGCTGTTCATGCAATGATGCAGCCCATACCACATTGGAGTTTTGCATTACTCTACCCCTTCAAGTTGCTGTTTATCATGAATTCCTTTTGCTACTGTGTCATGAACAACTCCCTATTTGTCAGACTTGTTTTATTCCATTGTTGCAGCATCACACTGATGCTTATCCTTCTCTTTGTGTGTATTCTATGAGTGTCACACCATAAGCCTTCCTGCTTTGGAATGAACCTCCCACGCTTGGTTTTGTTGTACATGTCTTGCACCATGTTATTTCATATGACCAGATGGATGCAGCAGAATTCTCCTTGTAATCAGTGTGTGGTAATCAGTTGTAATTGCTCAATATAATGCATGATTAGTACTATTTCTGTATTTGTGCCATGTATGTTTGGATTCATCTGACATGTTCAACTCATGGTACTTGTGCCTATTCATCATTTCTACAACATGAACATTGTCCCATATCTTACCCTTCCTTCTGGTTGATCATGGTGGTTTGTTTAGTTTGTCTATGGGTATTGCATACCTTTCAATCCAATCACATGTTCATCTTGTTTTGATCCTGTCTTCTTCTTTTCTTTGGAAATAGTGTGTACACTATTTTATCATTATACTCTTCCTGCAATGTGAACATCATTTTACTTCCCTCAATGGCATGAATGCTGTCTTCTCATTCTCACAGTATTAATGTTGTTCCCTCATCCACCCCTTACTTTCATTCCACATACAATTTCACCATGCACTCTCATTCTTTCTTACCATGCTTATCGCAGCAGTTTCTTTGGTTTGTCTGTGGCCATCACTGTGAGTCCTCAATCTTTCATTTGAATCTCATCCCATTTTTTGTTTTCATCTCATTTTCTTGCTTTTATTCAGGAATTGCCTTGGGTGTTCTCACAAGACCACTATGCTCGTTCGTCCCACCTAGCTCATCGCCCATCACCTGTGCCTTCATCTTTGCACTCCCTTTCCCCACAGCTGTTTGCAAGGGATTGATGCTCTCTACAATATATTTTCACTAGGTGATTTGTCTTGCCCACCTCTGATGGAGGTGCAGAGGATTGTGGGTCTTGGAGTCAGCATGCTCCAGCTAGCCAGTGAGCAAGCAGTGGCCTGCCTCTGCTGCATTGGCTGTGCTATGTTAGTATGTAGTTGCTGGGAAATGGACACCAGCTACTGCTTGTCTCTCTTGTGCTTTGGATGCACCATGCATCCAACCAGTCCTGGCCTGCATCAGGAAACTTGGAACTGAGTACCTGAGGTGCAATCTACCTGGGTTTCACAGTCTCAAACAGCTTCCCTTCTAACTTCCCAACACTTCAAACTTCTCCCCCTGCAGTTGCAAGCCTGGTCCTGCCTCTCTACTATTTTGGCTCTTTTCAAATGTTTGCTTTGCTGCTGCCCACCTGAGGATACTATCCAGAGCTTTGCTCCAGGCAAATCACAAAGCCCCTGGTGGAGCACAAGGCCAAATGCACACCTGCATGGGGTAACTGAAATGTTGGTAGTTTTAGCTTGTGCTAGATTAGGCTCAGTGCTATCTTTGGTGTGTCTCCCTCACATTTACATACCTTATCCATCCAGGTGTGCCACAACAAGGCAAGGGTTAGCAGTGAAGGAGCAGTATTCTGAACATTTTTGCTGTATTCTGCACAATGTACTGCTTACTTTTGAATATCTATTAGAATGTTATTGAGCAAATTGCAACACAACCAGTGCCTGAACATTGATGGTCCATACTCATCAAGATCTTGCACAGAACAACTTGTGTCCAGGCATGTACTGGCCATGCCTTGCCATCGACACCATAGCATGGTAGTGAAATCAGCCAACAAGACAATGCACTGTGATCCATTTACCACTTTGCAGGGCAGAGGCTCAGTATCTTAGCTGGCTGGCACAATATTGAGCAACTTGGTTAATCTGATCGGTGTACCAGGTGATAAACAACCCGGAGAGTATGGAGGCTAGTTTGAACCATGAAAAGAAATAGGCCATAAAGAGAAAAAGATGTCCTGGAACAAACTACTCTGTGTTATTACTATCTGAGAGCTCAGTCTGAGGGAGGTAAATAGAGTAATCTTTCCCAAAGTAGCACACAGGATGCTTCCCTGCAACACTATTATCCTTGTTAGAAGGACTGCACTCTCATTGGTCAGCAGCTTCCCCATGAGCCAGAAGCTCCTCCTGGCTCCTGATATTGAGCCCAAACAGTCAGAAGCCTGTTGGAAGTTATGATTGTAAGGCCAGTTTGTGAAAAATGGAGATCTTCCTGGTCAATGAGTCAATCCTTGGGGGCTGTCCCATGAATGTTCTGGGGTTGCCAAATCACCATAGCGTTAGGCACAGGCTCTACACAGATTCTGTGGAAGCCAACATAGAATGTGACACCTTTTGGCAGTCTGCCAATGTGGCCAGTTGTCCAAGATATTGTGTACTTGTGAGGCTGGTGCTCCAAATGACCTACTCTGGATTTCATCTCTTATGAGTTGGAATGGGCAAGGAAAAGAAAAAGCTGGACCAACTATAATTTATTACAAATACACCTTGGGGAAGTGCAAGGGAGCCAGTTGAGAATGCAAAGGTTTCACCTCCTTCTCCAGTGATGGTGTAGATGCCAGTGGGGGAACTGCCAGGATCAGCAGGGTTACCACCCATCTGGATGATACCATGCACCAAAAAGAGTCCTTGAAGTCTTCAAGAATCTTGGAAGGGGCAATCTTTTGAAGCCTATTCCAAAACAGTGCAAATACTGCACTAGAGTTGCGGTCCAGCTCCTCAACTAATTCAGGAGGGACCTTTCTTGACAAAAGATTGCTGACCCAGTCGAACTTTGGTGCACTAAGCGCACATGCTAAGTAGCCAATCAAAGTGAGCTTTTCAAGATCCTCCAACTTGATTCGTGGTTGAGTGACAATACCAAATGATAGCATCAAACTGTGCACCTGGACACTGTGCTTGTGCACAATAACTTCTTGAACTACTCCATCAACCCAGGCAAGAACCCCTGAGTCACAGCAGAACCTCCAGACAACCATTAGAACCAACTCCCCAGATTTTGCATTGCAAATAACAGCAGATGAGCTGCTAGAGACAGTGCATTGGAGTAACTTGGAATTAATCTTGAGGAGGGGGTGCCTCTTCTTCTGACTATCAGCTTGCTTCCCTTGTGTAAGAGTAGCTTCCCATCTATTGCAGGCCCTCTCACTCTCGTACCAGCAAAATCCTTATGGAGGGTATGGTTCCAGGAGTTTGCAGAGTGAGGTTATTGGCAAAGAAGCAATGAACTTCAAGCACTTCTCATTTCCAAAATTGAAGCAAAGCTGGTCAATGAGAATGGCTCTTGACACTCTTGCATTAAGTTTTGCTGCCTGGTATTCTCTCCACACTCCAAAAAGCACCTGAAGTTTTGCACAATCCAGATTCTTGGCCCACTGATCACTAATCCATTTGATAAACAAAGTAAAAAGGTTTATCCTAGAAAGAGAAAATCGCTTGAACCACCACTCAGTGAGCCGGGTAGCTATGGTATTCCAGAAATACAGGTGGTTGGCCTGGGCCAGCGAGAAGAGGATAAGGGCATTAGCCAGGGAGCACCAGGCAACCTTGAGAAACTGTTTCTTCATTGGTCTGGGAAAAGATAAGGGAAGGATTCAGCCTAGGCCCACAAACACCAGGGAAAGCTCCAATTCCCAAGGTGGTAGTAAAGGCAAGAGAGCCAGAAGCACTGAAAAGTGGTGGGAACTTGATAACTGGGAAAAAACTGCTTGGGGCAGCCTCAGACAAAAACACCTGCAAGATGGATAGCTCAGTCCCAACAAGCCCAAACACCCAGGTAAATGGGGTTGCCGACTGGTGTGGGGGAGAACAAAACTGGAAGGTGAGTGCAAAGCAGCTTGGGATTTGCCACTTGGATCAGGGCTGGAGCCAGTGCACCTACAGGATAATCACCAGGGTTGTGAGAAAGGAACTGTGATCTTGGTGCGGCTGCCACAGGAACTTGTTAGTCTTGGGGTCAATGCCGGCTTGATTGCTTCACCGGCCAGCAACCTGTCTGTGCAGGTAAAATCCTGATCAAGACCAGGGTGCTGGAGGACTCTAGTGAAGTAAGCAGTGAAATTTGCACCCAGTGAGTTGGTGGGTGCAAGAACAATCCAGTAACCTCCTGAAAACCAAGATAAGATGCCAGCAAACCTATGTAAGTAGGTGAGACGAAGAACACCAGAATCTAGGCGAACACAAAAGTGGAGTTGCACCATGATGCACCACAAGCAAGCACTGCAAAGAGCACTGAATGTTCATTTGACAAAGTGTTGAGCACCAGTATACCACCACTGAGAGGTGGGAGCCAGAATAACCATAGACAAAGTGTAGAAGCAATGGTGTTTGGGCATGCTGAACTCAACACTCCTCCAAGATGCAGCGAAAGTTAGTATAGTTGGTGGCTATAATGTTTCCCATTCTGCAGTATGGGGTTGGTTTAGAAATTGTGGATATCCAATCCCATTTAGCCACATCAGCAAGCCTACATTTTTTCTGGATCATTGAAATCAATGACAAGACTGACAGGCCTGATTGGCCTAATCAGTGATAGATCGACCTGACTGACTGAACTGATTTACTGACAAACTGATAAGCTAATTTATTGAATGGACTGGTTGACTAACTAACTATCTAGCTGACAAATTGACAAACCTGACACACCTGACTGACTGACCAATGTGACTGACAGAGATGACTGACTAATCAGCTGATGGGCCGATGGGATGACTTGGCTGATTGACTGACAACCTGATTGACTGATAGACTGACATGACTGATTGACTGGTTGACTGACTGACTGATGGGATGACAAGACTGACAAGACTGATCAGATGATCAATTGATTTACTGGGTGGACTGATGGAACTGATATTGCTGGTGAATTGACAAGCTGATATGCTGATAGCTCTGAGAATGCTGATGGCAATGAATTACTTATGAATAATAGCACTGATAGCATGCTGTCAGTTGAGTCAGACAGCTCAGCAAGGTCATTGATTTTGATAACTCAGAAAAAATGTAGATTTGCTGATGCATGTCATCACTGCTGTTGTGCTAGGTGGAAACAACACCTTGCACCAGGAATGGTATTTCAGATCGACAACTCAACCCCAGTTTCAGTCTCTGCTGGTATCTCAGTAAGGAAGTGCTGACAACGGATACACCTAGTAGGCGTGACACGCATTCCATGCCCAGAAGACTGGCCAGTGTAAGCATCTGATTTGCACTCACAAACGTCAACTTTTTGATGTTATAGTATATCTGTGGAGCATGTCAGCATCTTGTTCAAATCCATCAGCTTTTTTGCCAAGAACCCAAGCATGGACATTCCTGGTACCAAGGACATGTGTTGGAACGGCACAAGGAACATAAATGGTTGTGGTCCACCCATGTGTTCATGTTGTGGGTACTCTATTCAAAACATGTAAACATGTAAACATGTTGTTCTTTCCTATGTGCTACCATACGTCCCGTGTCAATGTCCTTGTTGCAACACTTGTAGGGAACTGCATGGGTACGCCATACCCATGATGGGTATGGTACCCTTACCTGCGCAGGTATGGGTATGGGTCACAATTTTGTGACCCATGACAAACCCATACCTGTACCTCCAATACCTGTGATACCCATCACCACTACCACTCTCCCTCACTCAATGCCCCTCATGCTTATCCCAACAGTGACAACAGTGGATGTCCACCACCACCACCACTGTGACAACAATGACATGGCATTGTAACCACCATCACAACAATGGTGACATGATCCCCACCACTACTGGCACCACCACTACAATGACAATGATGACAACACCATCTGTCACCACCGCTGTGATGGCAGTGACAACACTGACACGATGTTGTCACCACCACCATCACTGTAATGACGATGATGACATGATGGCCACTGCACCCCTGCATCAATGGCAATGATGATGGTATAGTGGCACCACCTGTGCCACTGAAACAACAACAATAACAGCGGCATGTTGGCACCACCAGTGACCACCTGTGCCACCAAAATGATGGGGATGGCCATGCTGCACCACCATCACCATTCCCACCACATCAACAACAACAACAATGTGGGACCACCACCACCACTGCACCCTTGATGATGACGACAGCACAGTGGCACAATCTATGCCACTGAAACGATGGCAATACAGCACCACCACCATCATCATCACTGCATCAATGACAACAATGGCATGGTGGCACCACCTGTGCCACTGAAACAATGTCGACATGCCTTCATCCCCACCTCGTGCCCTATCTCTCCTTCCCCCTCGCTGGCTGTTCACATACAAATGTGAATGTGAATGCTTGGATGCATTTGCATTCATGTTTGTACATGAGCAGTCACCCCCTTGCCCCATCAGCTGGCACCAACCCATAGGCAAAACCCACAGGTTTTGTACCCATACCAATGATGGGTACAGGTATGGGTCCAAATTCATGGGCCCGTGACCAAACCCATACCTGCACAATGGGTATGGGCTTTCAGCAGGTACGGGTATGGGTATGGGCATGAACACCTGCGGGTTTACATGTGCCATTCCCTAAACACTTGTAAAATGATAATGTTTATTCTCTGGGTACCTATTCTTGTTGAGCATGCATGAACACAGACCTTGTGGGGATGAGGGAAACAAAGAGAGCTTACAGACACTTGTTCAAGATGGACGCTCTTCAGGGTCAAGGTTTTCTGCAAGTTTGGTTGGCTGCAAGTCTGATAGTGCATAAATCTGTGCCAAAAAAACAAAAGCCAACCACCCCACCAACCTCAGGTCCAGGGATGCCCCCAGGCAATGGTATATATGCATGTGTAACACATTTGATGTTGCGCATAACATTACAAGCACCTTGTTGTTATGCATGCCAGCAAGGGCAGCAACTAGCTGGGCAGCAGCATTAATGCACCCATGAGTATTTGTATAGTATGATTGCTGACCAGCGATTCTATTGGTCCCATTGACACACAGGCCATCCAAATATAGGCTTCCAGTGAGTAGGGCAGACTTGTTGATTGAACAGAGGGTGTAGATAGATGCATCAATTACCAAGGGAGAGTACCTAGAGAAGTGTATAATGCTTTTGCTCGTACACTCGATGTGAGTATGTTCACAGGTGGATTGTGCTGCAGGTAACTTACTAACTTAAAGATGCTATTTAAGCACTTCTCCCAGTGCCTAACATCCAATGTCATGCGTCAGCAGGCTGCACATTTTTTCCTAGTATGTTTGGTTTAAGTAGCAACAATTCTGACAGTGCAGATATTGTTACGGTTTACTGAGGGGGTACACTTTTTCACTTGTCCTTTCCGTTCACTCGACTCTTAGTCTCGTTCTCTCATCATACACAGTTGTATTCATAATGGAGTCATCCTCCATTATACCAGATACGTCTCCTGATTCCTTTCTGTTTCTGTCTCACATGGTGCCCCACCCATACCTATTTTAGACTTCCTTTCTGTTCCGCCGCAGTCGCCTTATTCAGACTTCACCACCTGCAGCATAGCCTTTATATTTCTAACTTGTCATGACTCTCATGCTGTGCATCGAATCATATATTTGTGACTCACTACGACTGGAGGTGCTGTGCACCATTTCCTTATCTAGAAGGGGCCTACCGTATATAAGGGTGCTCTCTTGCCCTCCTGTATTTTCCCTAAGCTAGTTCTACGCAATACCAGTGTTGTTTCTAGTGACCACTGAGGTCAGTGAGTGCTTAAGTTCGTCCCTGAATAGGTGAGATCACTTAGGCTTTGCACTGTCTCGAAGCTCGGCACTTGGACTACATACTTCACTTGTACCCTCATTCTTTCTTTGTCCTCGCTTGAGCTTAGTATCTTAGTATCGCAGCACGCTACACTGTGCATTACAGATATGCCATGTAGACAAAGAAGCAGAGATGTTTCGCTTGTGTAATACTGGCACCTTGTTCAAGTTGTCAGTAAGCTCCCGGACCCATGGGGAGAGGTTTAAGGCAAAGTTCCTGTCATTAGATCAGTAGGCGGTTTCTGATACCTTTTTTAGAAAAATGCTATAAAAAAAGTTATGTTATTGATTGAATTGTCTTGATAAAAGTGGTGTTGTGGGCAAACTTCAAGCACTATGTAGTCATCATAGCAGTTACTCCCCCCAACCTCTCATACACATGAGGTACATTGGTATTACAGTTTGTTGAGGTAGTAATAGCTGTAATCAATCACAGTTGATCAGTATAACTAACTCCTGGAAATCATAATTACTACACTGAATTGTTTGGATCTGTTTGACATGTTCAACTCATCCTATCACTGTTGATAGCCTCACATGGCACATTTCCTCTTCGCCTCATGTTACTATCAGGTGCAATAGAGGTGTTTAGGTGCATCATTATTTATCTCATTCTTGTTAACTGTCATTTTTTTTTCCCTTTTAGTACCTATCAGATCTCCAGGATGCCCAGCCCTATCCATCAACAAGCCAGACTGATTGTCCCCTCATCATACTGGTGTGGGCTAGACTTACTTTCTTCTATTCCTTTCTCTGTATGACACAAACATCATTTCACTCCCCTTTCCTTTCATGTTATGTTGGAGTCTCTACCCCAGTTTTGTTTATCATATCCTTCCATACAATATGTTTTCTCTTTTCTATATGGCATTCATGCTGTATACAATCTGCTAGATGCTTAGGTTTCTACTGTGTCTCACTTCCAAGTCATTCAGAAAAGTAAAGCAGTGATTCCAAGGTGTGTGTCATCAGATCAAACACATGGTGCAGACAGTATTTCTATGCTCTCTCCCAAATGTTCTGTCTTTCTCTTGGATCCCCATACATTACTCTATATTATCTCAAAGTTGTGTCAATGCTCTTGTATTTTCTCTACTTAACAATCTTCCTGTTTAATTGCAATGGATTGTTGCTGTAATGCATAGCATAGCGTGCTGCAATACTAAGACACTAAGTTCAAGCGAGAACAAAGAAGAAGCAAGGATACAAGTGAAGTTTGTAGTTTGAGTGCCAAGTTTTTGAGACAATGCAAAGCCTAAGCGGTCTCACCTATCTAGGTACAAAATATGTGCTTACTAGACTCAGTGGTTACTAGAAATAATGCTGGTATTGCATAGAACTAGCTTAGGGGATAGTACAGCCAAGAGTGGCAAGAGTATTTATACAGTAGGCCCCTGGTCCATGTGTAGAGTCAAGAAAGGAAATAGGGAGTGGGAGCCCGAAGGGATTCCATCTCCTTCTAAGTATGACTTGAGTGTGCAGCACTACGAAGTCAGTCCAAGTCATGAAGTGTTATGCGCAGTATGCACAATAACACATGTACCACAGCAGGAAGTCTGACATAAGATGCTGTGGCAGAAGTGGGAGGAATGTCTAGATATGGATATAGGCAGGGCACTGTGTGGGCCAAAAGAGAAAAGGGGGTTGAGAACATATCTGGTACATGTGGAGGATGACTCCACTATGAATACAACATACAGTATAGTGAGTGAGGAAGAGATGAGCGAACAAAAAAAAGAAGAAAAAGTGTACCCCCTCAGTAGACCATAACATTATTCCCTTCCTACAGTAGAGGTGCCTGTGAGACCCCTATTCTGTATCTCCTGCATTGATTTCATAGTCCATCAGGTCAAAGTCATCAAGAGGATTATGTCTAGTTGGGCAGAACTCATCTGAGTGTCCCAACTCTCCACACAGTGGACAGCAATGACAAGGACAGAAAGCCTGTATGTGGCCAGGGGTGGTCGTTCAACAGAAAGGGCATTCATGGTATGTATGTACAATCAGAGAAGCAAGGGTGTCTACATGGATGGGTTGAGAGGAGCATCCTGGCAACAGCGATGGCATCGCTGCAAAGTTCTTGTCATATTGATGGGTGGAGGGGAACAGAGTTGCCTGTCAAGGCTTTCCTCAATATCCCTCAGAATGTTTTCCTAGAGTTCATGCTGAGGAGCTGGGTAGTCCAAATGAAATCTTTGCACCATGCTGTTTGATGTTATGAGGATGGCAGGAGGGGGTTGGAGTGGAGGGATGTTCTCAAGCAGGAAGTATATGCTCAGGTTTTGGGGTTGAGCTCCCTTATCTGAGAAGGGGTATGGTAGTGAGGAAAGCAAGGACGTTGGGGTGGTCTGCAGAGAGAGCAGAGAGAGATCTGGGAACAGTACTGCTACTAGGTCCTGGAGTAGCGTCAGGACTTCCACTTCAGCAATGTGTGCTAGCTGTGTGAGGCTGTGGAGGTGGGACAGGCAATGGCTCTAAGGGTGAGTAGTTAGGGAATGAGGAACTTGGGTTGACTGTGGAGTTGTTGTCCCAGATTGGTTGTCTGGGATTGTGGGCCCAGGCATTTCCATCCCAGGGTGATCTGCATTGTCATCAAGGTAGTAAGTTTGTAGCTGGGCAGGTAGTGTATTGATGATGGGTTGTAGAACGTGAATGAATAGGGGGATGGAAGTAGTGTGAGGACCTCAGTGAATCCATGGTCATTGAAGGCATCAAGGATAGTGTCCCTGGAGGCATGAATGCCCTGTTCCATGGCCACGGTGCAGACAGGCAGGGTCCCATCTGGAAAGAGCTGTGCGTGGAGTGTCCGTCTGGTATGAAAGATGATTCCCAGGGATTGGAGAATCAGGCTGTCTCAGTAACTGGATATGGATGGTAGGGTGTGGGCGATAGCAGGGTTTTCCAACACTGAGGTGAAGAGAATTCATTGGGAGCGGTCTGGGAGATGGTGGATACAAATGGGAAGTTAGAATGGGGTTTCATTGAGTGACAAGGAGGACATCAAGAGTTCAGTAAGAATGGTGGTGAAGGTGGAGGAGCTAGGGCTTGACTTGAAAGCAAGTGAGAGTTGAGGGATTAAGGAGGGAAGGCAATCGGGTCCCTGGCCTTATATTCATAAAGGAGGTCTACAGCATATCCTAAGTTGGACTCAGGTTGCCAGGTGTTTTGGAGGACAGGTATCCTTTCCAGAAAACGAGATAGTGGTGGTGTCAAGTGGAGCCCCGATGGGCTAAAATCTGTTTAATTTCAAATTCCTCTTCTCCGTCTATTATGTCCAGTGAAAGTGGAACAAAGGGTGATCTGTGTTTGGCAGTTTCCCGATAGGGAGTCAGAAGTAATGCATGGAAGGTATTGTGGATTTTCCATGTCTTGGGCAAGCAAAGTTTGTACAAGACAGGTGAAATAACCTGTGAGATTTTAAATGGTCCCTCGCATTGAGGGGCTAGTTTCTGAGAGGGGTATTGGAGTTTTAGGTTATGGCCCTCAAGCCATATCTTGTCTCCAACTTTCTAGGGTTTGAATTTGAACATGACTCATTCATGCATGTATTGCTGTGCCTTCTCATGGGTGGCAGTGACTTCCTTGTGAGCCTCATCAAGGTCTCCAAGGCATTTTTCAAGAGCGGGGAGGAAAGTGGTGGTTCCTATCAATTGGTAAGCCCTCAGCTCATACCCAAACATCAAGCTAAATGGAGTCTCTCCTGTTACAGAATGGACAGAAGAGTTGTGACAGAATTCCGCCATTGGCAATTGGTCTGACCATCGGGTGGTGTCTCCTTGGCAAAAGATCTGAAGGTAAGTTTTCAATTCCTGATTGATGTGTTCTGTCTCTCTGTCGGTCTGTGGGTGGTAGGCAGAGGAGAGGAGCAGATCATACTCAAGGAGCCTCACTAGTTCTAGAGGAAAGGCTGAGGCCAACTGCAGACCACAGTCTGAGATAACCTTAGCATGGAGTCCAAAGCGGGGAAAGACCTTTTCAAAGAAGAGCTGTGCTACACCCTAGATGTCCACACTCTTGTGAGTTGGGGTGAAAATTACCCCCGTAGTAAGGCCATGGTTAACCATGACCATAACCAAATCAAAGCTGTGAGATGGTGGCAAGTCTGTAATGAGATTAACTGACAAACCTTGGAAAAGACAGGAGGAAGTGACCAGGAGAGTGGTGAGAGGTGGGACAGTGGGATGGGTGTTGACCTTGTTGGCCTGGCATGTGGCGCAGCCTTGGATGAAGCAACACAAAGGAGGTGAGTCTGGGCCACCAGTAGTCACACTGTACCTGATTGATGGTTCAGTAATAACTGCCATGGCTGCCTGCAGGCAAATCAGGGATGTGGAGGAGGTCATTCTGGTGACCCTCAGGTATGTAGACTCATCATCATATCACCAATTGTGAATAGAGGAGTGGGGGATTCCCGAAGCACCCTTGTGAAGCTAGTGAAGCTGGTTCATGACAAAGTCGTCATGAGTGGTTAACTGATTGATAGCAGTCCAAAGGTTGATGTTGATTTGTTTCAAAAATAGTTCTCCTGGGAGGAGCATGACTTTGGCATTGTCTGCTGATGTATCCAATGCATCTTTCCAAGAGAGAGCATCTGCTGGGGCCATGTGATTCCCAGGCATGTGCTGGAACAGGAGGTCATAATTCTGTAGCATCAGTAGCCATCTAGCTTGCCACCTAGATAGCTTTCAAAGGTCCTTGAAGTAGCACAGATTCTTGTGGTCTGTGAGCACAGTTATAGGCTGGTCGGTTCCAGTTAGATAGTGTTGCCATTCTTTTAGTGCACATATAACTGCTGGAAGTTCCCTGTCATATATGTCATAGTTATGTTCTGCCAGTGAGAACGTGCTGGAAATGTAGCAGGAAGGGTGTAAGTTGCCATTGGCATCCTTTTGCATCAAAACTCCTCCAGAGACCATCAAAGACACATTGGTCATGATGAAAAATGGTTTGGAGGTATCCAGCATCACAAGTATGGGTTTGAAGTGAAGGCCTTTCAGAGGAGGTTGAAAGCCTTCAGTTGCTCATGCATAAAGGACCATGGCTGCCCTTGCTTTGTCAAATTCAAGATTGGCCTAGTAATTTCTGAGAAGTTTGGAATAAACTTGTGGTAAAAGTTGCAGAACCCTATAAATGAGTGGACTACACGAACTGATGTTGGTGGTTCCCAGGAAGAGATTGCCGAAACCTTGGTAGGGTCCATTGCAATGATACCCTCTTTAACAACCATCCCGAGGAATTCAACCTTGGATGCATTGAAAGTACATTTCTCCAATTTGAGTCAAGATGATTTTCTCATAATTGTTCTAGAACTCACCTCATTCGTTCGTGCTGTTCTTTAAGATCCCTAGAATGGATCAACCATCCTTCCACTACCATATCCTTGAAAATGAAGTCCATAAATGACTGGAAGGTCGCTGGACTGTTGTAGAGGCCGAAAAACATGACAAGAGGCTTGAAGAGGCCAAAGGGCATAATGAACACTGCCTTCCAGGTGTCTTTAGTCTTGATCCGAATGTTATTGTAGCCCCATTGTATCCATCTTGGTGAAGTATCGAGATCCCTTGAGCTGATCCATCAAGTCTCCAATGAGCGGGAGAGGGTAAGTGTTCTTGATGGTGTGCTCATTGAGATACTGGTAGTCTTGGCAGGGGTCAAGATTACTGTCCTGCTTCAAGACAAAAAAGAAGGGAGAAGCCATGGGGGAGTTTAATGGACAAATATATCTGGCTTTCAAGTGTTTGTTGATAAATTCTTTACATGCCTCTCACTCCTTAGGTTTAAGCAGGTAGGCCTTAGCAACCTTGGGTTTGAAAGAGTTGTCTAGATCAATGCCATGATCAAATGACCAGTAGGGTAGAAGGGGACTGTTGTCCTTCTTCTGGAAGACATCCTCAAAGTCTCAGAAGTCCCATAGGAGTTCCGTCGTGGTCTTCTTCACCTCTTGAGCAAGAGAAGTTGAAATTGTTGTTTTTCTAATAGAGGGTCCAGTTGGCTTTTCATCATCATTCTCCTCACATTCTATGAGTGCTGGTATCTCCTCTCACTGCATGGTCAGATCCATGTCAGGTACCTTCAGATGAACCTCATTGGTTCTTGCCGTGAGTAACAGATCAACATTTTGCTTCCACCACAGAGCTTGTCATCACCATATTTTGTTCATCTGGCATTTCCTATTGAAGATGTTGATAGTATGGGCCTTGGCTGCATCATCTTCTCATTCCCCTGTTTACTTCTGTATGGTCAGTTCTGTATCATGAATATGAATAGTTCCTGTACTCCAGTTAATCTCCAGATTGTGATCTCAGAGCCATGGGAGCCCTAGGATGATCTCATCCTTGCCACAGTCAATAACAAGGAAGTCTTGGAGTTCGGTGGTTTCTCCGAGTTGCATTAGCACCAATGCCTGTTTTCGTATCAGGCTGTTTTTGTTGGGTGATCCACCAACATTGCTTACCCACAGGGGAGTTTTGAGTCATGTAGTGGGTATGTCACATGCCACTACCATAGCATAGTTGATAAAACATCTGGTTACCCCAGAGTTGATAAGAGCTTTTGTGTCAATGCTTTTGAATGCAGTGTGGTCAGGAGGATAGAGAGTAATGGGAATGGAGATTGATTGTGAATGACCTCCTAACAAAAACACTGGAGAACATCTATGAGAAATATTATAGGCAGGTAATGATATTGACCCATTCCTGTAACACACAGTGTAGCGTGCTGCAATACTAAGATACTGAGCTCAAATGAGGATAAAGAAAGAGCGAGGGTACAAGTGAAGTTTGTAGTCCAAGTGTCAAGCTTCAAGATGATGTGAAGCCTAAGCAGTCTCACCTATCTAAATACAAACTAAGTGCTCACTAGACTCAGTGGTCACTAGAAATAATGCTGGTATTGCATAGAACTAGCTTGGGGAAAAGTACAGCCAAGAGCAGCATGAGTATTTATACAGTAGGCCCCTGGTCCATGTGAAGAGTCAAGAAAGGAAATAAGAAGCGGGAGTCCAAAGCGATTCTGTCTCCATCTACGTATGACTTGAGTGCACAGCACTATGAAGTCAGCCCGAGTCATAAAGTGTTATGTGCAGTATGCACAGTAACACATGTGCCGCAGCATGAAGTCCGAAATAAGATGCTGTGGTGGAAGCAGAAAGAATGTCTAAATAAGGATATAGGTAGGGCGCCATGTGAGCCAAAGGAAAGAAAGAGATCAAGAATATATCTGGTACATGTGGAGGACAACTCCACTATGAATACAATGTATAGCGAGCAAGACGAGAGACGAGAGAATGAAAAGGTAAAGAAAAAGTGTACTCCCTCAGTAAACCATAATAATTCCCACCTTTCAAAAACCCTGGTCAGGTCCAGGTATCAGACATGCCTCTTCGCAGAAACCAGGGACACCCTGTATGTGGTTGGTGGGTCAGATCACACTCTGCCTCAGTCGGTTCCAAGAGCCTTCCTCTCCCCTCACCACTCTTACCACCTTGATTCCTTGTTTGACTGTGTATCTTGTGGCAGTCTCTTGAGGAGAAGGTTGCAGTCCAAGCCCTATCCCTTGACCCTTTGGAGTAGCTGCATCTGCTTCCAGCATTGGTTGGAAATTATCACCATTTGCATATGTGCCCAGATAATGATCTGGGACTTCCTCCAGGGTGATTGTCCAGAGGTCCACTGGTGCAATAGTGGAAAATCTGTTATTCCATGGTCCAGACCATACAGCCCTGGTCACTTCCTTTTGGCACTCTGGGTAAGTGGCTGTTCTTATCTCAGCCATGGCTTGGTAGCCTTTCTCCTCATCCATGGACAAGCTGCCCTCCCTGAAAGCAGTTTTGAGGATCTTAATTGCAGTACCTTTCTCCATGCTATCCATTCCTTCTAGGTAAGCCAAGAGTTCATCATTCCCCTCTGTGGTGGTGGTGGTTTGTGCACGTCATTGCGGGACTTTGTAAGCAGGATGTGCATGTGTCCAGAGGATGTGGTCAGGCAGGGATGTGAGGTCTGGTCAGTTCTGGATCCATGGTGGTTGAAAGACCTACTGCCAACCTTGTGACAAGTAAAGCATTTGTTGCTCTGCATATACTCAGCATGCTGAGTTGGCGATAGGTGTACAGCATCTACATCCATTACATGTGGTTCCTTGTATGATCAAGAGGAGGGAGCCAAAATATGTGGCACACCCTTTTGTAAGTCCCCAATTCTCCTCAACTGTTGAGGGAATCGGCCAGCTTTCTTTATCCAGTCCTTGTAGTTGTCGGGAATCTTATTGTAAGAAAGGATTATGGTTGCAAGTTTAGGGCTAAGGCCGTGGAGGAACCACTCCACAAGAGCATGTTTGTCAGTGATTCCAGACTTCTCAGCGAGAGGCTGAAACTGTGAAGTGTATGTAGTGAACCTGTTGCTCCATGTTCCGTCAGAATATTTTCCAGCAGTCTGGGGAGAAAGCAGTCTCAAATGCCTGTTTTATCTGGTCGAAGATCTTTAGTTTGTTTGGTATGTGAGCATTGCTCAACTTCATAAGCCATCCTTCAGTGAAAGTCTTTCCACAGCCCTTACTAATCTTATTCAGAAAAGTAAGGCTTTTGGTTGTATCCATGAAAAGCTTGTCATTGATGGTGAAGTAGGCTTCCATCGAGAAGAGCCATCTGTTAGTGTCCTTTGCCTCCCTGGAAAAGTCCTCAGGAAGGCTGGCCTTTATTTCTAAAACCATATTGTCATCTTCTGGAGCCAGGTCAACATTGTGAAAAACTATGGGGACTTCCTCATCAGGGGGGATTGGTGATCTGGGCGGAGTTGGAGTGGTGGGGAGAGGAGGGATGGCAGCTAATTCAGAGATGGAGGGGAGGTAGTTGGGGTTCCAACCTTGGCTCCAGTTGACTTCCTTCAGAGCATGTTATCATTCCCTATACACTTCGATATTCTCCAGAGAGGAGTATGTATCGGGTAACAGGGGATGGAAAGGGTGCTCATTGGGGAGAAGGTGAAGTCTTGGGAGAAATAGAATGAAGACACAGTGGATGCTTCAGGGGGAGAGTCAGAATTGGAGGGTACTCTGAATCTGCCAGGCAGGATATGATAGGTGGGGGAGATGCCCTCTACATGAAAGTAGGGACAAGGGAAAAAGCTAGTTCTTTTGTAATGCACAGCATAGCATGCTACAATACTAAGACACTAGGCTCAAACGAGAACAAAGAAGGAGCAAGGATACAAGTGAAGTTTGTAGTTTGAGTGCCAAGCTTTGAGACAATGTGAAGCCTAAGCGGTCTCACCTATCTAGGTACAAAATATGTGCTCACTAGACTCAGTGGTTACTAGAAATAATGCTGGTATTGTGTAGAACTAGCTTAGGGGAAAGTACAGCCAAGAGTGGTGAGAGTATTTATACAGTAGGCCCCAGGTCTGTGCATAGAGTCAAGAAAGGAAATAGAGAGTGGGAGCCCGAAGGGATTCCATCTCCTTCTAAGTATGACTCAAGTGTGCAGCACTATGAAGTCAGTCCGAGTCATAAAGTATTATGCACAGTATATGCAGTAACAGATGTGCCACAGTGGGAAGTCTGAAATATGATGCTGTGGCAGAAGTGGAAGGAATGTCTAGATATGGATATATGTAGATGGGGTGCTGTGTGAGCCAAAATAGAAATGGGGATTGAGAACATATCTGGTACATGTGGAGGACGACTCCACTATGAATACAATGAGCAAGGAAGAGACGAGTGAACAAAAAGAAGAAAAAAAAAGTGTACCCCCTTAGTAGACCATAACAGTTACAGCTGGGAATCTAGCTTATCTATTTCTCAATAGTTATATAATCTGGCGAATTTACATCCAATGATCCATAACCTGGTTCCAACTCAGTACTCTATCTCTTCATCAATCAATTATATTCATGATTCATCTGCTCAACCAAAAGGACAGGGACAACCCCATTTGCTTTCAAATACTCTCTTGTCATTTTGGTGACCTCAGGGCTGCCATCAACAAGGGTGGGTATGCTGTACAAAAAGCAAAGGAAGCTCTTGCCACCACTGAAGTATCACTGTCCCAGTCTCCACAGCTGATGGAGAAGTTGGCCATTGTGAGTATCCTTTCTTTCAAGATATCGTTAAGCTGACTGTATGTGCCCTTGAGGAGCTGCAAGTTGTCATCAATGACACCAATAGTTGTAATGCACAGCATAGTGTGCTGCAATACTAAGATACTAAGCTTAAATGGGGATGAAGAAGGAGCGATGGTACAAGTGAAGTTTGTAGTTCAAGTGCCAAGCTTCGAGATGATGTGAAGCCTAAGTGGTCTCTCCTATTCAGGTACAGACTAAGCGCTCACTGAACTCGGAGGTCACTAGAAATAATGCTGATATTGCATAGAACTAGCTTAGGGAAAATACAGGAGGGCAAGAGAGCGCCCCTATATACGGTAGGCTCCTTCTAAATAAGGAAGTGGTGTGCAGCACCTCTAGTCACAGTGAGTTACAAATATATGACTCAATGTGTAGCTGTTACGGATTAAGAGGGAGTACACTTTTTCACTTACGCTTTTTCATTCACTCGACTTCTAGTCTCGTTCTCTCCACCGTACGTGGTTGTATTCATAATGGAGCCGTCCTCCATTATACCAGATACGTTTCACGATCTCTTTTCCTTTTCGTCTCACACGGCACCCTGCCTCTACTATATTTAGACTCTCTTCTTGTGCTGCTGCAGTCACCTTATTCAGACTTCATCGCCTGCGGCATAGCCTTTTGTTATGACTCATCTTGACTTGTAGTGACTCACTACAACTCACTTGCTGTGCATCGAGTCATACCTTAGCTACTGTGGATGCTGTGCATCCTTTCCTTATTTAGAAGGGGCCTACCATATATAAGGGCGCTCTCTCGCCCTCCTGTAATTTCCCTAAGCTAGTTCTACGCAATATCAGTGTAGTTTCTAGTGACCACCGAGTCTAGCAACGATTCCTAGATAGGTAAGACCAGCTTAGGCTTCATGTCATCTTGAAGCTCGGCTTCGTTCCTCGAGGATTCCTCTACTTGTCACTTGCTCTCGCTTCTCTACACGCGAGCTCTTCTTCGTATCGCAGCACACTACGTCACTACTACGCTGTGCGTTACAGTAGCATAAGAGTCATGACAAGTCAGAAAGCAAGGCTATGCTGCAGGCAATGAGGTCCAAATAAGGTGACTGTGGCGGAACAAAAAGGAAGTCTAAATTTAGGTATAGGCAGGGCGCCATGTGAGACAGAAATAGGGAAGAATCGGGAAACGTATCTGGTATAATGGAGGACGACTCCATTACTAATACAACCGTGTATGGTGAAGAGAACAAGACTAGGAGTCAAGTGAACGAAAGATCAAGTAAAAAAGTGTACCCCCTTAGTAAACTGTAACAATAGTCTTACCATTGATGTTGCATGCCAATCTGTCGCTATGCAAACATCTCCTGCTCCTTGTCAAGCCAGAAATGACTCATTTGATCTGCAACCTGCTATGTGTGTCCCAATATTCAACCTGTTTTTCCTTTTGTACTGATTTCATCAGAAAAACCAGTTCACCTCCACCCATGTCCAAAGGTTTGGAACCCAATGCCTCTGTATCCTTCTCCAATGTTAAGCTCGAGCCTGGAGACTTGGTGATTCCAACCCTTGCTTCTGCTGCTGGCAACTCTTTGTTGCTTAACCCATTCCAACCTGCTTTTGTTATCACCTGAGCTTGACAAAGCCCTGGATAGCATACAATGCTCCATGCAGGATATCACCAAAAGCTATGAAGATTTCCTGATGTATGCCACCATGGACTGTCTTCTTTCCTCATGTAGATGTTACTCATCATGCTCAAAACACTTCCTGTCCAGCCTAACATTGTCATACCAAGGACTACAAATACTAATACCAGCTTCTACACCACAGCAGATCTCCCTTATGTCCATGCTGCTCTGGTTTGTCAGATGTGTCACTTGAGTTATCCAGTCCTATTATGCTCTACTATGCAAGCTCTCCTATCCTAGTTCCCATTGCATTCATGCTTTGGACATGCCATGTGGCAATTTATTGTGTTCTTTGCATGCTAGTGCGAGTCACATTGATGGAAATACTGGAGGTCCACCCTGTCCTTTTCTCAGGGAATGGGTCTTCTGCACTCCCAAGATCTGCCTCTGTGGAGTTGTATGCCAAGCTTTTAGATGACATGATCCAATGTGTTCTGACTGTCATTTTGATCATGGGAATATATTGATACTTGTATGATAAAGACATTCCTACAGTCTTTTAGTTGACTATGCTGTCTGGTCTCATTGGCCATATGTGTTTAAACAGTTGAGTTGTGCACTACTGAGCTGTGATCAGTCCTAATCAGTATTTGCCAGGGTTGCTGTGGTTATACCAACTTCAATTTCATTTGATTTCAAGGTTAGATATACCCTTTCACATCTGACCTTTGCTGATTTTCAAATCTTGGTTTAGCTTGCTTTTGAATCAAGACTTCATTCTACCTGCTGCAGCTGCTCGGTGTTCATGGCTCTTCTCAAATTCCAGTCCATGTCTCACTTTCTGTAATGTCTCTTGGTTGCTATGACAACCGTTTCCTATCCATTGAAAGAAGACCTTGTCAATCTAAAGGCAAGTTGTCAAATGCCTGTTCGAAACTGATTAAGCATTTTTAGTTCTTATCTTTGTATCTTGCTAGACATACTATCTTCCTCTGTTACAGACCCTCCAAGCATCCTTGTTGATGACCAGTTCTATCTTTTGTGAGATGCAGTCTCATTTTTGTTATGGTGTGCCTCCTCTGATGTTTTTTTTTGCTGGGTGTGTCATGTGATCTCTTGGGTCTCGTAGCCTATTGTGTCTGATATCTTTTTATACCTCATTTGGTGATACACTTTCTTGTCAGGTTGTTCCTCAAGATAATTAACATTGCTGTTCCAATTTTTCTGTACTTCTTCCCTACCCTCCTCCCCATCAACTGGTGCATTGTCTCAAACTTTCTGCTGTGTCATTAATTCTGAGTATACCTCTATAAGATAAATAACCTTTCCACTTCCAGTATTTGTCTTTTCTTTTGCTGCATACAGGCTGAACAAGCTGTGACCACATTTGGAATTGGTTGTTATCTCATCAATGTCCAGCTCATGCAACCATCCAATGCATGCAATGGGAGACTTGGATACTGTCTCCCATTCAGTCATTTCTTCCACCTCATCTGCCAAGCAAGCTGTGCTGCATCCGTAAGTGGTTGCCATCTCATCAATTTCTGGACTTATACAATTGACTGTTATGGTTTACTGAGGGGGTACACTTTTTCCTTGTCTTTTCTCGCTCGCTCGCCTCTTGTCTCACTCACTATATGATGTATTCGTAGTGGAGTCATCCTCCACATGTACCAGATATGTTCTTGATCCCCTTTCTTGTTTTGGCTCACATGGTGCCCCACCTATATCCTTATTTAGACAATTCTTCCATTCCCGCCACAGCACCATATTTTGGACTTCATGCTGTGGTATACATGTTACTGTGCATACTGCGCACAACACTTTATGACTCAGACTGACTTTGTGGTGCTGTGCACTCGAGTCATACATTGATGGAGATGGGAACCCTTTGGACTCCCACTCCTTCTTTCCTTTCTTAGTCTTACGCACTGACCAAGGGCCTACCATATAAATACTCTCGCCGCTCTCAGCTGTATTTCTCTCTAAGCTAGTTCTACACAATACCAGCATTATTTCTAGCGACCACCAAGTTCAGTGAGTGCTTAGTTCATACCTGAATAGGTGAGACCGCTTAGGCTTCGCATCGTCTCAAAGCTCAGCACTCAGACTACAAACTTCACTCATACCCTTGCTCTTTCTTTGTCCTCTCTTGAGCTTAGTTTTTTAGTATTGCAACATGCTATGCTATGTGTTACATTGACTAGCCTGGTTGCATGGGGGACTTGGACATTATCTTGCCACCTGTGTTTTCCTTCACTTTCTTATCTGAGCAAGTCGTTATTCAATATGTAGGTTGTTACTACTTACTGGCAACAGGTCTAATGAGAGTGTCCAGTGCATTTGTATGGAGGGTGCCATCTCTTCTGTTTGTCAAATTTGGGCTACCTTTGGTCTTAGGTTATCACATTGCACTCACACATTTAATGCATTTTATTATAGTATGATGGAATTGGGATTTGGCCAGAAGATTCCTGCTAGTTGGAAGGTTGCTTATGAACTGAGGTTGCATATGCAGCTACTCATGCAGCTTACTGTCAACTGCTTTCCTCTATGCGGCAATTTTACAACCATTGTCTGCTCTAAGTTGGACCATCTCTCCGACTCATCGTCTCCGATTCCCTTGGCATCATCCAATCCAACTTCTACTTCTCAAACATTGCTACTTCTTGAGCAAATCATGTGTCACATCTTGGAACAAATCAGGGTTAATATCAATGCCATTTTATTGATCTCCAACTCTCACACCACTTTGGGGAAGGAGTTATTGGCCATTGCTCCCACTCTTGATGCGTGGTATTGCAGTTGGCTTTCTTACTTTATGTGTATCGATAACAATTTATACAATCTCTCTCAACTGCTGGACAACATGTTTTCAATTGCTGCTGGTATTTTGCCAGGTATGTATGTATTCTGTACATGCACCCATCCCATTCTTCACTCAATTCTCACTATGACACAGTTTCTCTTTCAATTTCAATGCTGACACCTTTGTGGCATACCATATGTTGCAATCAGTGTTCAACCCTAGTTATCTGGAATCCTACCTGGATAACAGCCAGTGTGACACATCACCATAGTAACTCATCTTACCTGTAGTTGCACAACACTCTGCTTTTTCTCTGGCCTTCTTTTTGGCCTTACCACCACCCTAATCAAGGGTTTTACTTTACTCAATATTAGACTCATTCTCTAGTCTTGAGCCATTTAACCCCAACATTTTTGGGAGTGTTTCATGATTGATTGAATCATTCACATGTTTGTGATGTTTGTGATCTTCCAATTTAACAAGTCATGCTGCTAGTCTATTCATTGCTTCTGCTTCTTTCTATCTACAGTTATGGTTGTACCTTTCTGAGCTTATAAACCTGTCAATGCCTCTATTTCTGGCCCTTGTCTGTCATCATGGGATCCCATCCCTTCCACCTATCAACTTTTGGACCATTTCACTATTTGATTATCAAAACTCTCTCTACACTTTGGTGACCTCAAATACAATGGTTACACTCTCTGCAAATACCACTATGGATGCTGTGACCTGCTTCCAGTCTGGCAGCTGGCTCTAACCTTGTGCTCCCTATGGATGACATCCTCATTCTTACCATTGATCTATCACTGTTGTTGGACCAGTTTGGCACTATTGTAAAATCCACATTTGGTGACCTGTCCAGCCCATCATCCACACCATCCTTGTTACCCTCTTCCACAAACCCAAGCTATAGAGCATTGCAGCCCATTGAGTTCTTGATACTCCAAAGTTTGCATTGAATCCAGACTCACTTTGATGCCATCATCTCCCTCAGTAAACCCCCTAAGCATTCTGCATAAGGGACTATCGATCAGACCATCACAGCCTCAGTTTCTAGTTGGCTTGACCATGTCACATCTGTTGCCAATAATCTGCATGATTTTATATGAGCCATGGACACAGTTTTCTCTGTTACTCAAGACACCTCGAATGTAACACTGTGTGTACACACTACTTATCTTTTATGTTGATCTAATATTGGTTTAGTTCCTGGGTTTCACACTCATCTGTGATCAACCATGATTTACACCTAAAGTCAGACCCACTGCATTTATTTTCTGATTTGGATGGAGACATTCTTCCCATTGTGTAATCTCTAGCCATGAATGGTTATTTGTCACTGTCACATTCCTTGTGCATCATTTTCTCTTCTACTTGTTGTTGTCACATGTTGTTAACTGCCAGTTTCCTTATTTTTAGAGAAATCTTTGTATCACACCCTGCATTAATCTATGTATTCAGTATCTTGTGATTAGTATGGTGATCATACCCATTGTCAGTATTGTGTTCCATTGTTTTTATTTATTGATATTTGCTCTTGTTGCCTCAGCTGTCCTTTGTTTTAAACACTTACCATCTGAATCCTACTGTTATGTCATGAAGCAGGTCTCTAGGTTCATTTATTGTGTCTGGTTTATCTCCTGTATTCAAGATTTGCATTCAGGATCCTGGTTTGCGGCATAGATGTTGCTCTTACTTGGAATCTGTTACCCTATTGCTATGATCACTCCACAAGCCTTGCCTCCTATCAACCCATGCATGAGCCTGACTGAGTGTTCTCTTGTTGCATTGAAATCAGATCAATTTATATTGTTACAGTGTTTTTTCCTTTTTCTAATGACATGAGTGCCATTTTCTGCTTTTTCACTGGCTCTATCACTATACCTTATATACCAAAATCTTTGCTATTCTGCCATACATACATATGACATATGTCACCATTTATCTTCCAAGTCTGCCCTACCATCCATCGTGGCCCCATTGTCTATATGTTTTGGCATGTGATAAAAATCAGTTGTGTCACATTGCATCGGACCATATATGTATAGACACATCCTCTCTCTCTCTTCGATGAGTTATATCCATGCCCCCCCAAAGAGTAAAGCCTTGACAATCTACTTGCCAACAACTCTCTGCATAACACCTCTTCTCTGCTGTGGTGGAGAGACAAGATATCAATGTGGGCCCTCTCAATCTACAGCAGTGCAAGGTTTTCAACAAGGCACTCATGGGAGAAAGCTTGTTTGTAGCCAGGGGGGCAGGTGAGTGTGGTGTCATCGATGTTTTTTTGGTGGTCTAAGATCATCTTAGGATGTGGTAAATTGTTCTTGTTGAAGGTTACCCTCGAGGTGTTGAAGTAGAAATTCAGCCACATGTTCATGGTCACCATGACAGCAACTACTGGAATGGCTAGTAGTATGATCAGTGGTACATCTTATTTTCTCTACATCTATATACTGTGGTCTAACCATACTTAGGGAGTACCTTACATTCTTGGGCAGGCCTCACTGGAGCTGAAAAAAATGTTGCTGAAGCTGTGAAGTGAATCAAGTCCAATCCCAAGGCCCTGCTCTGATGGATCGAGAAAAAGGTTCTTATCTCTGACAAGAGTATGTCATTACTCTTCATCTTTGTCATTTGTTAATCATTGCTTAGTATTGATGCTTGGAGTGGATGATTTCAATTCATTGGAGTCCGTCATGTGTGAGATTCGCAGAAACAATATTCTGTTTGGAGGATTGCAGGTGAGTGCAGTGTGAAAATGAAGGTCTGCTTCTTACGTTTTCTAGCTTGCCTGGTCCTGAGATTTCCTCCAGCTACCCCCAGTAACATCTAATGGACTACAGCTGATGGATGCATTCCAAGCGAAATCATGGGCTATCATCATCAAAACCATATTCTATTACAGTCTGCTATGGCCAAAGCAAACAAGGTATTCTTTTATCCACTGCAATCTCATTATCTAACATCACTCTAGATCTCATTCATGCACTCAACAGTTGTCATGTCAGCAATCTCAACACTAATAGTATCACTCTTTCATTCACCTTATCGCATTCTATCCACCAAAAGTTTCTACCTGGCTATGACCCTATCTATCTGTTTCTGATGTGCAAGGAGTTCAGAACATTCAATAAACACTGCCTCTTGTCCATCAAATCCCCTGCGCTAACTTTTTGATCCTATGATTGGCACAGTGACAAGAAGCTAGAAGCTCTTTTCGAGACATTACCTGTCAATTCCACCATCGATCTGAAAGTAGGGGCGCAGGTCATGTTGGTCAGGAATCTCAACAATGGGCTCACCAACAGTGCTATTGGCACTGTCAAGGGCTTTTATACATACAAGCAAGCTATGGGTGAAGGAAATTACAACAAAAAGGTTGGTCTCACGTGTAACATCCAGGTAATAAATACAAGTGTTCCAATATCATACTCCACTGCTTGAGATGGTTCCTCCATTTCAAAGAGCTTTCCATGGGTGGAATTTTATCTCCACAATGTCTCTGAACACATCTTGATTATGCTGATGGAGTTTCAAGCTGATATTGATGGCAAACCCACTGTCAAACAAATACAAATTTTCTTATTTGTTCTTTGACACATTGCTCATATGAGTTTAGATCCTGTTGATTTTGGCCTGGGCCATCACCATCCATAAAAGTCAAGGCCATTCATTTGAGAAGCTCATCATTGATTTGTCTCAGGTATTCGCCAGGGGTAAGCTGACTCTTTGCATTGCAACATATGGCTCCATAGCACCATAGGTCAGGGCTATGTTTCCCTCTTGTGTGCACACAGCCTGTCCAGTTTGCAAATCAAACACTTTTCCCGTTCAAAGGTAGTCTCTAACCCGAGCACATGTTCAAAGATCACTGATAGTTCCAAGGTAACTGCTTATCCTGTAGCACTCCAATGGTACAAGGATACCTTTGCAGCACCATGACGTCTATATTAAGTGTTTTTATGGTAAATTTTCAAGTTTTGCTTGTGCATAACACATGTCAGAGGTAGTTCTCAATGATGACCAATGTTAGGTTTTGGTATACTAATCACTCGTGTTTCACTACTGGTTAACAGCTGGTGTCGATTGATACACAAACATACCCAAACAGTTTGATACTTCCCATCCTCACCCACCCTTGTGTGTGAGCCTAACTGCTTGTTCTCTCATGTGTCAGGAAGGGTTCAAATCCTATTCTCTTCATCCTATCTGACGACATGAACATCGTCATTTTTCATGTATGTGGTGTGGACATTGTTTCTTCTAGACTACCTTTTGTAGTAATGTATGATTGTGATCTCAGTAACCATTACTGGTATTGTGATCAGTACTTTAACTATTTGAATGTCATCCTATGGATGATTGTACAGGCCTTACAGATGTATCTATAACTCTTGACTTGGAAATACACCAGTTTTCTTGTCTGTCAGAAGTATTAGTATGATTGTTTCACTTTGTTCATTACCTCTTTTGTTGTCCACATCCACTCCACTTCAACACACACATTTCCTGCTACAATCATCTATGATGCCCAGGGTAAGTCGATGACTTGACGTGTTGTGACTGAACTGATTGTCTTTTCCTGGTCTCAGGACCAATCTGCTGCTAACAAGAGAGCATTTTAACTTAAGATGAAGAGACTCCAAGCATGAGTGTTTTTACTTTTTATAGGATGTACTTACTATAATTTCAGTGATCCTATGGCCCTAGAGGCCTACAAGCAAAAGAGGAGAGAGACTCAGAGGGCATTTCGTGAATGCCATGCAATGGGACAGACCACCACTGGTGGCCACTCAAACACTGATGCTCTTCTACCCAGGCCATTATCTGCTCCTTAGGCAACAACAGGAAACACTTTTTCCCATCCCTATTGACCTGGCCCTCCTATCTGGGCCATCATTTGCTCCCACACCCTCTGCATTACTTCCTATCTCTCCCCCACCTCAATGACTTGATTTTGTTTCAGGTGTCTGTGGTATTCAAGTACCCAAGTCTGCCATAGCCATTGAATGTCCCAGTGGACTCAGGACTGTCACTCCCACTCTTAAATGGGACAATGTGAATCTCCTCCAAGATGATGAAGCATACATTCATCATATCACTTCCTTTCCACAGGCTCTTCTAGGAAGTTTTGTTCATTAATATCATGGATTTTTCCTTGTATAGAGATCTGTTAGACCTTGTCATTGATATATGCAAATCTCTTTCCGTTGGTCACCTGGTCCTGGTCCCCAACTTTGGAGGTTCCAATTCTTTTCAGTTCAGCAAGGATGGCCTCCTTTAATCCATGGGTATATCACCCAATATGTTGATTGATATGCATGGTCTATTATTGTTTATTCTGTTTATTCCATCCTTGACACCTTTTTAAGATGCTGCTATTTGTGTTACTGACTTTGCACACCCCACATCCATGGAACAATGTCTGAGTTGATTGCTGGGATCAATGATCCTTCTCAATGCAGGTTTACTTTAGATATTCTTTTAACTCAGCGCATGCATGATGCCTCCATCCATCAGGTACATGAATTCAGTTCTTGATTGTATTTATTAACCACAAGTTCCATGCAGTATGCTTGATGATGGGTTGACCATTGGGTGGAATCAAACTCAATGCAATGCTCTGTTTGACAAGCGCAAGATATATGCAGACAACCTAGCTGTCTGTGGCTGGGGTTTGGGACATCAAGCTGGTGTCTTCACTCATCCCCATCAAGATGCAAATGGTGACACTACCTATGTGTTCAGAAGATCTGGACTCAAGATATGGTCATTTTATTTCCTCCATAATCCTATCAAATCTCATGATGAGATACTGCAACTTGTCACAGAGCTAATCACTACATGGGAGTCCAACATTCCCAAAATATGCACTGAAACAGTCTATCTGTATCCAGGTGATCTGCTATGTATTTCCTTTTTTGTCTGCCCCTTCATTGGCTGACACTCTTTCAGCATCCAGTCACCCAGCCAGGTTCATTCAGTGTATATACCTGTCACCTCATTTACCATTGGTAGCCACTTTTATTCATATGACAGCCTCCATCTCACTAAGCTTGCACGCCATTTCAATGTGGCTCATGCAAGCAGTCTCACAAATCAGGTTCACCACCACATGTTTAAAATGCTCATCCAGATGATTATCAGTCTTCCTCATTCAGATCCCAATCGTAGTGAGTCATAATTGATTCTTGCTTTAGGTTTTATTTGATTATGGTAGGCTTGAAGCATTGCTCCCTCATTGCTCTGTGTCTCATGGTCCTACATCCCGAGATGTATAAAATCCCTGGACACAACATCCAACCAACCAAGGTGGTACTTCATGGGCAGCAGATCACAAAAGATCTTCTCAAGTACATGGGCTACAATGATGTGGATAAGGAGCATCAGTACTTTTCTCATCCCAACTATCATGATCCTGGGGAGGATTTTTCATGGTTAAAAGCTTATTCGAGATGGCAAGTAGTGTAGAATTCTCTTGTTGTAGTAGCATAATCAATCATTGATATGAGTCCCGCGAGCATTGTGCTGACTATGCTATTGCAATACTGACTTGTGGTGACTACTGATTACATTACTGATTACACTACTGACTTGTGGTGGCTACTGATTGTGCTACTGATTATGGTGCTGACTTGTGTGACTAACTGATCACAGTACTAACTATACTGACTAAGCTACTGGCTTGTGGTAACTACTGGTT
>JBBPJO010000006.1:29042-94679 GCA_038088815.1 Boletus nobilissimus | reverse complement strand
AGGAGGAGGAGGAGGAGGAAGGTAATATCATTCTTTTTGTGTTCCAACCTCCCAGTTTCATTGCTCCAACCTCTCAGATTCAAGTCATTCTGGTTATTCTAAGAATGATCCAATACCCAGGAGTCCAAAATCAAAATCTATGATCCTCAAAGGTACACATGCAAGCACAGAGATGGAACATGGTGTGAGTTTTCCCTGCCTGAACAAGTATTCCATTTTCTTCTCTCAGACACAGGCCATTTTCCCCTTCAAATGTCTTCCCCATGTGCCTCCTGAGCTTACATGTATGCCTAATGGACATCTGAATTGGGATAGCATTCTAGAATGCATTGATTCTTTATTGCAAATATTAACTACCCCAGAACCAGTGAGAATACAGTTTTTTTTCATGGTGGTGGTCAAGCTCCTCTCTCACCAGTTGATTTTTTTTCCCATGTCATATCATGTCATACACAGGACATTACACAGTTTTTGTCAAAATTTGGCCAAGTTCACTGCCTTGACCAAGAGTGTGTGGATGGATTTGAGAGGGTATTCCTTTTTTGCTCCATTCACAAAATATTCTTTCTAATACTGAGGCCTGTAGCTTATGACTTTCCTCCAGGAAGTCTGTGGGGAGATCAATGATGCAGTTCATGATTGCCATGCAGACTTGATGATATATATTGGGAAGGAACTGTTATTGAATGGGAATGAAGCTGAAGCTGGGAAGGATGTAGACATGATTTCAGCATGGTTACAGCAGTTCAAAGTATAGGCCAGTGAGACCAAATGAATGAAACTCACCTTTACATTCATTTTATGTTCCTCCAAGAGTTCAGAATTTGGATCTTAGCCAGAACATATCTAAGTGAACATCAAATGTACATGTGTACTTGAACAGCTCAGGCTGCTTGCAAGCTCTGTTTGTCACTGACATGAAGGGCCCCAGGGTGGATGTGAGTGACTTGACAGCCATGGAATCATCAGATGCCAGTGGATTTTTTCTTTCTTTTCGCTGGATCTGGACAATTTTATGATACCATACTTCTGGTACTTCCACTTCCAAGACAGTTCTGGAAGTGGTTCCAGTGGTTCCGAGATTGGAACACTCAGAACTGTTGTCCTTTGTTAGATCAGGAACCTATTTTCTTCATTTTGTTCACTTGATTTCTGTGGTCAGGTGGAGAAAACAGATTGTTTTATTCTATTGGATAGCATGTACACACTCCATCAAGAAACCAAGATGCAAATCCAGCTCTCTGTGACCTTTTACCAATGCCTGTACTCTCCTGAGATGAAAATCTACCACAGTGGAGCCTTTTCTATGCTTGACCATGTTTATGGCTGATTCAAGGAGACACATGGCTTGCGTAAACTCCAGATTATTATTTGTGATGCTGAAAATATACTGCATGTGAAAGTCGAGTAGTCAATTTAATTGGAACATGCAGTTCTGTCTTGGGATCCCCAGATCTGGTTCACATGAGCTTTGGACATCTGTGTCCTGCATGGACTGGATAGATTGGATTTTCAGGTTTGGATTTATGTCATAGTTCATGCCACTCTACCTTATTATGACTGGTCCAGTCAGGATCCAAAAGATGAAGAAGTGGAAGCCATTACCTTTCAAGTTCTTCCCCTCTCAAAGCCTTTAGGATGGCCTCTGCCATGAGCTGGCAGTCAGCCTGAACCCATAAATCAAATGTTGATTCCCATTTCTTTTGCTGCTTGAAATCAAGGTTGAGATAGATTATGGAGGGGAAAGAATATGAAAGTGATCTGTTTTTCTGAACCCATCGGGCAAACTCATGAATCATCCTCTGAGTGCCTATGATGTGCATGCCTGTTCCAACCATGATCAAGACATCTATTGTCTGTGCTCCAGACAGGTCCTGCATCTGGAATTCAGCAATCCTCTGAGCATCAGGATGTTCCTGACCATATAATACCACATCTGGAACCATCATCAGAACTGACTGCACCCGCTTTCCCCCTATGCTCCTTGCTTCTTGTCTTCTCTGGCAAGTGATGCAAGAGGGAAATTTGCCTTGCATGAGTTCTTCCTGATAGGGTTTCATTACCTCTACTGCATGACAAGACTGGTAGTAGAGATACTGAAGAGTTCCATGTAGGGGTATGCATCTGGGGGGTTGCAGATCATCTTGAGGACATGTCTGATGATACATCGACAGGCCTACTTTCAATTTAAGCCCATTGATATTCTGTGTATATACCCGTACTAACTTCGCATGATCATCCAGGGTTTTGAGGAGTTTGTGGAATGGTGTAGGCTGGCTATCCTTGGTCTTTTGTGCCAGACTGGCTGAAAATCAGCTGAACAATGGTCTTTGAGTCTGATCCTGTATAAAGATGAGAGAGTGGGTGGAACCCAGCATCTGCAGGCCATGCTACTTACAGTGATCATGGAAAGTTGAAACATGTCCTTTAGCTTCCTTTGTACCAGCTCTGGAACTCCTGGAATCTTCTGTTTGCTTCTAAAGTCAGGTATTCCAGCTATCACAGAAATCCCTGCATCTGGAAAAAAGCAATTGAACCAGAATACATATTCATATTTGTAGCCATTTCAGGTTGAAATGGAATGCTCACCACATATGAAAACAATGCCCTTTGCATTCAAGATGACTGATAACAGAGACTGCATATGAAAGTCTTCTGTTGTGAAATAGCACTTGGTAATTGGCATAGCTCTAAAGCAAGAGTATGTAGTGTTATGGGAGAAAAAGAAGGCAGTGCAGAAGGCAGTGCCACAAATGCATATTACCTAAGAGACTCTTAATTTGTAATCACCTAGGGCTCTGCTGTTGCTAGAAAGGGCATCAAGGAGCAAGGATTGCCAAAGAGCTATGATACATTACCCACTAGCAATGAGTGTATGTAAGATTCCTCTCAGCCACTACCTTGAGGTAAGTAATGGTATAGTGGCTGTGGGCTCACTATTGGATATCCGTCCAAAGGGGAGGACATTATGTAAGGTTTTTCATCCTATTTTATGGTAGCTTCTTTTTATGCTTCTGCTAATTCTTAAGATAATGTGCCAAGAGAAAAGGCTCATCTGCTCATGTTACCAGAAATGTAGTAGCAATAGAGATCATGGAATTGTCATAATAAGATGAAGAGATGGTTATCATAAGAAAGGTGCATCAAAAAGTTTGGTTAATAAGCCTAGCCAGCGCAGATAACAACACCAAAAAACTTGTTCCAGAATGTGAAACTCACAAGGTACTAGAACAGGGACCTAAACCAAAGGGATTAGAAATGAAAATGATTAGGGTAATATGCTGTTTGCCATTTTTTCAGTCTTTCATGGTCATCTCCTGGCCAACAAGACACACATGTCCTGCAGATCCCAGGAGAAGAGTAGAAAGGTGAAAACAAATGAATGAAAAAAGAAGGAGAGTATCCAGAACATGTTGCCCCCTGGGTAGATGCCTCTGGACCCACTTCACTTTCCACTTTATTTCCTTGCCTATATTCCCTCTGCAATGAATAACAGATGCCACCTCATGCACCTTAGGTAGATACCATAGGTGTTGCAGGACAAAATACCAGCCTAGCTTCAGTCTTATATTCCTTTTTGTAGTGAATGATGGATGCCACTTCATGCACCTTAGGTAGATATCACAGGTGTTGCAGGACAGAATATCAGCCAGCTTCAGCTTCAGAGCCCAGTCTGAAGTAGATACCTCAGACACCCTCTTTTATAGATGACACTAACACTCAAGCCCAAGTAACCTAAAACATGGAAACAGAAATCACTGAACAAGTCAACACATTGCCTCCTGGGTAGGTGTCTCCAAGTCAGGTCATATTTGTTTTTGATGTCCCTGGTAATCAAGCTAGTGCCAAAAACACCTAATCATATCAGCACATTGCCTCCTGGGTAGGTGCTTCCAGTCTGGTTGCTTTGTCTCTCGGGTAAACTAGAAAGCTAGGAATTGAATTTGAACAGAAAATTGCTTTCAGGTGGAGTTTGAAATGCATTTTGGTTATTATGTAAGCAGCCCAACTCACAATTTTGGGAGTTTCAAAGATAGAATATAGAATTGAAGTTATTCAAAATGACTCAACAATGTGTATTTGTATGCTGAAACCCTTAATCTGTCAGGCTCCAGACCTTCCAGTACCAGAAGTACCTTGGGCTCTTAGAAAGCTTGAAAGAGCTGTGACAGCCACTCTAGGACGATACCCATGCTTGTAACTAAGGGCTTGATAGATTCGTAAAAGAAGGTGGGTTTTCCCAGTCCCTACATGGATATAGTTGAATCACAGCAACTCCAGATAAGTCACGTACCTGCTGCCCCTGTGATATATAGATCACCATTGAGAGCAAGACATAACATGTTGAGTTGTTCTCCATTGAGGTCATCTGGACAGCTCAAGTATAATGTTGGTGTGTAAGGCTTGACGGATGTGCTGAAGGCGTTTCTGATGTGACTTGAGTGATCCCAACATGTATGTCTGCTCTGTTCGAATGGGCTGCATGGCTTCTTGGATTTCTTACCTCATCTGCTCCAGATTTGGTACATCTATTTCAAGATCCATCTTGTGTTGGAAAGTTCTATGAAAGATTGAGTGATGAAGGAAAGGGGTTGACTTAAACAGCTCCCAGGTAACCAAATGTGTACAAACAAAACTGAGTAATGACAAAGATCAAAGACAAGGCAATGGCCTTGGAAATATGATAAATGAGCTAAGGGGTTCAACCAGTTATGATGGTAACCACCATGTCCAGCAAACTCATCTGCCCATACTGCTTTGATGTGTTCAAAGATGATGGGAAGATACGACTAGAAAGGCATGTCAAAAGTAAACATAACGAGGAGAAAAAGCTCCATCTATACACATTTGGTATGGCAAAGTGACCAAGGGCAACAGTTACATGCTAATAGACAAAGCCGGGCAGGGATGGATGCTGAAGGAAAAGGAGGGACAGTTCAAGTGTCCACTATGCGACTTTAGTGGCTTGCCATGGGACTTGCTCATGCACTATGAGGAAAAGCATACCCATCCAGGTGAGCTCCACATTGTCTACACCAGTCATACTTAATAGAGCAATCCATAGAGCAAGGGTCAACTTGACAATGTCATGCCATTTGAGCCACGACCATGTTTCAAAAGTCATGCTGGAAAAAGAGGGTGGCGACGCCGGCAGCAGTAATGGTTTTCTTCGTGGGACAAAGAATCACCCCCTTCATGAGGCCGTGGTCCACCACGACCAAAAGGGAATTGAACATGTTCGAAAGAGAAGATCCGTGATCAGATCACAGGAAACCTGTTGGAAAGGCCGGGAGGCCAAGGAGGCAATTGGGGAAGTTGAGAGGACAGTAGGGTGAGTGTTTGCCTTAGCCTGCTGACAGATGGAACAACCCTCAACATATTTTCGGACGAATTGTGCAAGGCCAGGCCACCAGAACTCCGCAGAGACGAGCTGGCAAGTCTTAAGATATCCCGGGTAACCCGCAGAGGCGTGATCATGACAGCGGGAGACAACGGAACGGTGGAGGGAGTCGTTGGGTGGGAGGTACATGCACCCTTGGTACGTAAGGATGCCATGCTGAAAAGCCCAATTGGAGAGGCGAGAGCGAAATGCAGGGGGAACCAACCCGTCAAGAGCCTGCAAAGCTTGGAGAACGAGGGGATCTTCCTTGGAAGAGGAAGAGACCTTCTCCTGCAATGTAGCATCAATAACATGGACAAAAAGGGTTTTGGGGAGGAGGGTAGTCCCTTCGTTGTCAGGCTCGTCAGGGCAGAGGTCAGGGCAATGGGAGAGGGCGTCAGGCCCTGCTAGGAGGCAACCGGGAACATGTATCATTTTCAAGTCAAAATCGGCAAGGTTGAGAAGCCAGCAAGCTTGTCGACGATTCAGGCATTGCACTTGGCGGAAGTAAGTGAGGTTTTTGTGATCGGTAAAGACCTGGATAGGGAAAGGAGAACCATGGAGGTAGTGTCACCAGGCCTTCAAGGCACGGATGATGGCCAGGAGTTCCCGGTCGTAGATGTCATAGTTCCGTTCAGCGGGCGAGAAGGAAGTGGAGAGGTAGGAACAGGGGTGCCAGTCACTGTTGGTGTCGGTTTGGAGGAGTATAGCCCCAGAGGCATGCTTCAAAGCATCGGTGGCAATGGTGAAGGGGGCAGCGGGATCAGGGAGGTTAAGCACCGGTTTTGAAAGGAAGAGGGCTTTTAGGGAATCAAAGGCCGATTGGCAGGCTGGGGTCCAGGACCAACCAGCATTCTTCTTTGTAAGATCTATGAGGGGATGGGCGACGGAGAAGTAGTCGGGGATGAACCGTCGGTAGAAATTGGCAAAACCAAGGAAGGAGCGGACTTCCTTCACCTTGGTCGGGGTGGGCCATTTGGCGATGCCATCAAGTTTGACAGGGTCCATAGTGAGTTGCCCGGGTTTGACAATCATCCCGAGGTATTCCACTTCAGTGGCGGTGAAAGTGCATTTGTCGAGTTTAAGATGGAGGTCAAGTTCCTGCATGCGCTGGAGGACTCGTTTCATCCATTCTTCGTGGGTCTTTGGGTCTGGGGAGAAGATAAGGAGGTCATCCATGTATATGACGAGCCATCCTTCAGTGATCATGTCTCAGAAGAAGTTGTTCATGAATCGTTGGAAGGTAGCGGGAGAGTTGTTCAACCTGAAGAACATAACAAGGGGTTCAAAGAGACCTTTGTGGGTGATGAAGGCGGCTTTCCACTGGTGTCCATCCTTGATACGAACATTGTTGTAGCCCCATCAAACATCGAACTTGGTAAAGAGTTTGGCTTCTTTGAGTTTGTCAATGAGGGCGGAGATCAGTGGAAGAGGGTAGGCATCTCGGATGGTATGTTTGTTCAGGTAACGGTAGTCCTGACAGGGACAGAGTTTTCCATCTTTCTTATTGACGAAAAAGAATGAGGAGGCTTGTGGAGAATTGGAGGGTTGGATCTTTCTGGCACGAAGGTTTTCGTCGAGAAAGTCCTCGGTTGCCTTTTGCTCATCTGGGGTAAGGGGGTAGATCTTCCCGATCTTAGGTTTGAACGACTCATCAAGGTTGATCTCGTGATCATAGGGATGAGAGGGGGAAAGGTGGTCTGCAGTTTCTTTAGAGAAAACATCTGTGTACTCTTGGTACTCGGGGGGTAGGGAAACAGAGGGTTTGGCTTGTTCAGCATCCATGGCCAATTGAGTGATGTTGGTGAGTCTAGCGACAATGGGGGATCCGAGGGGGGCAAAGTGAGAACCAAAGCGGATGATTCAATTGACAGAGTACCATTCTTTGGCTCGAGCGCAGAATGCAGATTCGGATTTGGTGCCTAGGTAGTTGAAGAGACGGGCATGATGAACTGCGTGGACCGAGTGATGACGAGGGGTATGAGGAGGAGGTTCGGAGGGGGTTTGGGAATGAGGTGAGGAGGTTCGCTTTTGGTAAAGCTCAGCCAATTCGTCAGAGAGTTCAGGGATAGAGATGGTTTGGCGAGCCCAATTGATGACGGGGTTGGTTTTTCTGAGCCAGGGGAGTCCTAGGATGAGGTTTTCGTTTCCGCAGTGCATGACGTAAAGGGGGACTTTGTGAGTAATCCCTTCGAGGTCGAGGAATATGGTGGTGGAGTATTTGATACTGCCATGTTTGTTCGTAGACTGGTCAACATTTTTAATGATGATCGGTTCGTCGAGTTTCTCAGTGGGGAGTCTATGTGTTCATACAAAGTCCCAGTCAATGCAGGATATTTCAGCGCCACTGTCAATAAGGGCACGGGTTACAACGGCTTTTCAGGTGCTCTGGGGATCGATAAGCATAACTCGAATCTTTATTGCTTTCGATGTGGTGGATACAAGTACAGAGGCACACATAGCGGAGAGAGGGTCTTGCGTTGTGGGAGGCCTTTCTTTTCAAAAATCCTGGGAGAAGTGAACCTTCCTAACGGTAGCTCCCGAGGTTTCTTCTTCGTCATCGTTGTCTTCTATCTCCATTAGAGCGGGAATAGGTTCTTCCTTGGTGACTGCTTGGACGGTCTTCTTCTTCGGCTCTTGGGAGGAGAAAGAGGGACATTCACTACTAAGATGGCCAGATTTGCGGCAGCGGAAGCAAAGTCCCTTCTTAATGCATCATTGTTGTTCTTCAGGGGTGAGCTTCCCTACTTTGATGATGTCTACATCCATGGCATTAGGGTCTTTGGCGATGCGGGAGGAGTTCGAAGGGAAGTAAGAGTGGTAAGGGTTGGTTGGTCCTCCAGAGCGAAGACGACCAATCTCCTTGGCGTGGTCGAATTGCAATTGGAATTGGGCAGCTTTAGTATACCAGTCAGCGATGGTGGTGGGGGTGGTGTCCATGGAGTAGATTCGTCGCATCAGAGGTTCAGGGATCCCGACCAAGTAGAATCCGATCAGGACGTTGTTGTCGGAGATGCCAGAGAGCGTTACATTGCTCTTGAACTCGGCAGTGTACATCGTGAGGGAGGGGAGGTACTCTCCTTTCCTCTTGGGGTTCGGGGACATTCACTTAGTAGCGAGCCAGGAGACCGCATTGGCAATGGTGTCTTTCTGTTCAAAGGTTTGCTTAAAAGCAGTGCAGAAATCTGTGAAGGATCCGAAGGAGATGGTAGAGGTTTTGATAGCAGTCTGACGGAAGGTGTTTGCCCAGGTGAGGGCAGAGCCTTTGGTCATGTGGGAGAAGGTGTAGGCGATCCTCTTAGCATCAGTGTCATAGACTGTTTCGTTGACCACGAGGTAGAATCGAACAGTGTTGAGCCATTGGTTGGCGGTTTCGGGGGAGCCATCGTATGGTTCAGGAGCTCCGAGGCGGAGCTCCGTGGGTTTCAAAGTGGAAGTCATGGGTGACGGTGGTCTGGTGAAGAGAGGGGGTCCAAAGATTCGTCCGGTTTGAACGATGGGGGTAGGGGATGTGGATAGTTGGTGGGAGAGGGCTAGGGTGTCGTCATCTTCCTCGCTGGAGGTTTCAGAGGGAGTGGGTTCTTCTGCAGGGAGCCCCCACAGTCATCGTAGGGCAGGGTAGGGGGTTTGAGGGGGTTGGTTGGCTATGGTGCGGTACTACAGCAGTGGTAGCCGTGATACGAGAGTTTAGACCTTTTGTTACGACTGGCCCAGGTAGGGTCGGATGTAGCCTTGGATGGTCACGAAGGGAGTCAAAGGTTCAGAGTGAGCGTACCCTCAATGGTGGTACAAGGTCCAATAGATCAAAGGAACACTAGTTGAGTGCTAGCGTGATGAAGGTTCAAAGGTTCAAGGGTTCAAGGGTTCAAGGAGTCGATCAAGTGTCAATGGTGAGTCAAGGCTTGGAAAGCACGGATATGAGATGTATTCCAAGGAGGTCTAAACTGGGAATACAAGGGTAATTCGACGAGGTTTATATAGACAAAGAGAGGGTTAAGGGCAAGCATAGAACATTATGGAAAGCAATGAAATCAGATGGAAGGAATCGCTGACGAAGCAAGTGGAGACAAGATCATGTGGTTAGGAATGAGTCAGCGATGAAAGAAAAGAAATATAGTCCTGGATGAGGTTCGAACATGCGATAATAGCAGTACAAGGAGAAGAAGAAAGGTAAAGAAAAGAGTAAATCGTAACACATCCATTTGAGGGGGGAGTGTTGTATTTTATTCTCTATGGACCACATTCAAACAGACACAGCTATTTCCATATTATGTAATGTCAGGTAAATAACCTTTGTGTCAATGCATCTCATCCTCAGTCATGGACTCTGTCTCGTACTGAGGTGAGATCAGCCTATTCATATTCCACACTGTCACTTACACTCTGTAGTATACTTCTACACTTTGAGATCCATGCAGACCATTGCCACCTTGTAAAGCTGTGTCCACTTAGCAACAAAGCTTTACAGCCCATACCAGATGGACATCCAGAACATTCTCAATGGGTCACTAATGAGTTGCCCTATTCCATTTTTTGATGTATTGTTGAACATGCAGCTCAGATTCTACAAGTCACCTTGCTGAGGTGGTGGAACACTCAGGTGACATAGCCTTTGACACTCATACATACAACAAAGCAATTGTGCAGTACTCTCGAGTGGTAGTTTTATGGTACGAGTTGTGTTGGAGTGAGGAGCCTGTATGAGATATCTTTCAACTAGTCTTGTATCTAGCTTTGATGCAATATCATGGGTTCAGGATGTACATATGTTTTTCACCCATGCCAACTTAACAGCGTTACCATTGGCATTTTGGAGTGGATTTCATAATTAGCTTCTAGATCCTCTCTGCCAACAAATCCAGAGTGCCGACACCTCGAGCAGAGTTCGGCCCAAGGGCAGACACATGGACTAAAGTAAGACACTTGTGATGATCGATCAAGACAGATTGAGGAGGAGAAAAAGCACACACTGATGCATGGACAGTTGACGGCAAAAGCTGAAGAAAGTATTCAGCACAGCATAATGAATGTCGGCAACATACCAGGGGCGACCCAAGATGAGCTGGACAACCCAGGAGGTGGAGCAGATGTATCAGGACCATCCAAACACAATGAGGACCACAGAAATCAACCTAAGACAGTGCAGAATGCGTTAGAACATGAATGCAAACACTTGGAGCAAGGGGTGAGAGGAAATCATACCTGAAAGAGTTCAAGATGAGCCAGATGACATGGGTGGTGAAACAACCACACCAGGAGACCTCCATACAGTTCAGGAAAGGCCCTACAAACATTAGAAACAAGTGCTACAACAAAACAAACACACCATGTCCAGATAAAGGCCCAGGAGGACATTTGGGCAAGCAAAGGGAGCTGGAACACGTCAAGGGTGATCTGGGCAGCGAAATGTTGTCAACGGCATCAGACACAATGGGATACATCCTAGGAATGATAGGAATGAGCACATTGAATGAGCAGTGTGCAAATATCAGAGGTTCAAGGTCTGGCACGGATCGTTCCTAATCAAACTGACCTAGAACATTTCCTGGAATGGGCAAAAGACAGATGTTTGTGGCTCGAGAATGTATACTATAGGTGAAGGTATACTTGTATCATAATCCCTGGAATATTGAAAGGAGATTATGAAATGTATTAGCAGGTTAAATTCAAAGAAGCTTAAATACTTACTTAACCTAACATAGTGAAACCACTTCCGGCTGTTCCGGTGGTGCAGAACCCTCGGAACCACCAGGGCAATCTGAACTTAGGGTTAGCTTACTCCACATGTCTCTTATCAGATCATCAGTCTTCTATGAATTAAAACATATTTTATTCTATTTCATGCTGTTCTTTTAGGTTAATCATCAACTTCCAGGTGACATAATGCCAGCATATATGCTTGTGCCTGTCTCACTGGTTTCCTCCCATCTAATTCAGCAGCTGAGGTGAGTTCCATTATATACTGTGATCTTCCTTCAGGTTAGTGAAAATGTCTGGAAAAGCAGGCCATTTGCATTTACCGCACATGGCCAACTTCAGAATTTCCAGCCTTTGTTAAGTACCCCCAGAAACATGAAACCATGGCTCTGACATGTGATACCCTGGAAGTGATTGTTACTGGAAGCTTTGAGATGCAAAGTTGGCGAGGGGTTATTTCATGGTCCCTATCAGAAGGGTTCAGAAGGAAGGCAAGGTTGTGTGGAATTAGCCTTCTGGTGTTAGATAGTCATTGCAATCAATTTAATGTTTTGTGGTACATCTTTTGATGAGGTACAAGGGTTGGGATGCATGAGCCTTTTTGTCTCATATGTGCTTTATACTACCTGTCCACATCCCAATGCTTACATAAATACTTCCAGCTCCAGCGTGCCTGCAGATGATTTCTTGCCATTTCCATAGTCCTGTTTGGAATTGTAATTCTTGAGAGAGACATTTACCCCAAAGCAGGATAGATGCCTGAGGGGCCACAGTTCCATGCAAGTGTACCCCTTTGAACCACCTGTTAGAAATAAGTTTGTAAGACCAAGGCATTGCTGAAAAAAGAAGTACTGCTTGCCAGATGCAATTCTCCCTGATTTCCAACAGCTTTTCCCAGTGGGAAAAGCAAAAGTTGAATTCATCCTGCATGCAGTTCTTCTTGAACAGCTGATATGCTACTGTCCAAGTTGCATCCTTATCAAAGTGTTGTGGCACTATATAGTTCCAACAATGATATGCTATAACTCCATGGTGGCCAAGCACATTTGCCTCCAACCCAAGATCTTCTATTTCATGAACCATTGATGAAGCATGTGGCTCAAGCTTTGCAAGAATGCACTCTATGTCCTAAATCAGAATGGCCAGGATCAATTCAGACCATGAAAACACATGTGAAATAACAGACTGATGCATAAGTGAAAAGGGTGTGTAAATCCTCCTGGGTTATCGCCACGGTTGTGGGATAAGGAGCATATCCATCACCAGCCAGTCCTCCAGAGGCCTGGTGTGAACTATGGGGTGCATTGCACCATACTTCCAGTCCAAGAAGGCTTTCCAGTGCTTCAACTTGGGGGTAAGCATCTTGATCTTCACTTGGTTTGCTGCCACATGCTGAATATCCTCGTCCTCCAGCAAGTGAAAAACAATGCCAGATACCTGTGGGCATATAAAAGTTTCACCAGGATATTCAACATGAGAATCAGGACCAAGTTCCTCTCCAGTACTGGAATGGAACAAGCGGATGTCACACTTCCCACAGCACTCAGAGATTTCCTCATCAAATTTGAGTGGCTCCAGTTCAACTTTTGTCAATGGCACACATTCTTTTTCCTTTGATCCCATGATGTTTTTAGACATCTTGGTAGAGGTTAGTTATACTTCCCAACTTGTAGAAATGGCATGAACTGATTGACATACGACAGGGCTTATTGCATCTTTCTCTTCAGGAATTATCAACTGGTTCTTTAGAGAACACTCCAAACTACTCTCCTGGACAGGAATGTACCGAATGCATTGCTTTGAGTTATCCAAGTGTGTGCAAGTCCGACAACTTCCCTCCATAGGGTGTTACAGTTTACTGAGGGGGTACTCTTTTTCCTCTACTCTTTTTGTTCACTCGACTCCTAGTCTTGTTTTTCTCATGGTTGTATTCGTAATGGAGTCGTCCTCCATTATACCAGATACGTCTTCTGATCCCTCTCTATTTCTGTCTCACATGGCGCCACGCCTATATCTATATTTAGACTTCCTTTCCGTTCCACCGCAGTTGCCTTATTTGGACTTCACTGCCTGCGGCATAGCCTTATTCCTTCTGACTCATGACTCATCATGACTCGTATTGACTCTTATGTTACCTATTGAGTCATACTTTTGTGACTCACATTGGTTAGAGGTGCTGCACACCATTATCTTATTTAGAAGGGGCCTACTGTATATAAGGGTGCTCTCTCACTCTCTGTATTTTCCTCTAAGCTAGTTCTACGCAATACCAGCATTATTTCTAGTGACCACCAAGTTCAGTGAGCGCTCAGTTCGTACCTGAATAGGTGAGACCGCTTAGGCTTCACATCGTCTTGAAGCTCAGCACTCGGACTACAAACTTCACTTGTACCCTCGCTCTTTCTTCATCCTTGCTTGAGCTTAGTATCTTAGTATTGCAGCACGCTACACTGTGTGTTCCATAGGGTTCTGGTTCCAGTTCTGGGCCTGATAAGCATTGACCTTCCATTTTTTGTGGTTGTCCCATAGGCTTTTGCTCAAGCTTAGTATTTCCTGAATGAGTGATGATATTTTACACTCAGACCATGCCTTTTCATCAAGTCTGCATAGGGCACTATACATGGGTCTGAAATCTCCAGGTTTGACCTTTGATGACCATCAACATCTGACAGTGCATCTCCTTGGTCTCTTTGACAGCCAATAGAAGCCAGTCAAAACATGCAGCAATGAAGTTGTCCTCAGATGACAAGAAAAATATGGAATGTGGCTTAATTGCCATCAGAATCATGTTCCGGTCAGAAATCAACTGCAGCAGTTTCCGTGGATTGATCTGGCTAGTCCCGCTGCTGCATACACAGTTCTTCCATCTCTTTTAATATCATGTTTGAATCCTTTAGATCAAATCCCTTGGTCAATGTGGCAAGAGACAACAACAAAGATTCCCTCCACTGGTACTTCCTGAAGCTACATTGCAGAAAGGCGGTTAGGCTGTTGATCTCTATGGACTACTCTGCAATCTTGAGAATTGTCTTTGCAAGGCCTGATGTCTGAACAGGGATGTATATCAGGACTCGTGAAACACAGGAAACTCAAACAATCTTGACTGAGAAGTGGGGTATACTGCTCACTTACATTGATGGGCAGTTGTAAACTCTCTGTAAATCTCTTCCTCTTTGCTACTTCTCTCAGTTCATGGAGGACCTGAACCACAGCCCTTTCTGTATCCTGTATGCATGGAATCCAGATTGATTTCCATGTAAAGTGAGTTTGAGACCTTCACCATACAGAAATGACAACCTACCTCATGTGGATCCTGTAAGAAGAACTTATCCAAGCTCCTTTTCCATCCTGAGACTAGTTTTTCTGGATCATGCTCCACACTTGAAAACCATTCACGACCATTTTGAGCACTAAGGCTGCTCCCTATATCCCCTCCCATCCCTGATTCACTATCAGAAATATGATTGCTGGAATCCATCATGAACAGGCTCTCCCTTGCTGTGTACTGTGATCAATCACATCTGTTATCCATTTCAACTTGAATTAAGCAAGACAACCCACATACTCCAAATGCCTTCTGCAACTCCAAGTTGTGTTCCATGTCAAGCTTTCCCTCTATCTCAGGTACAACATTCAACATCTCCAGCCAGATGTTCTGGCATATGATCAGTGCCCAATCATCGACACTAAGATCCCTCCATGCAACACAATGATTTTCCAGGTATGATTCCGCCAAGGCAGCCTGTGTTATTGATAAACTACTTCTTTCACGTTACAGATCAGCCTCGATATGTTACTGCATCAGAGTCAAGATTGAACTCATGTGACACATCTTCCTCCCACTTTTGTATGTCCTCTTCGGTTTTGCATGGAAAGAGTGTGTGCCTTATGATAGCCCAGTACTCACTCTTGAAGCAAAAGTGATCGAATGTAGTGAGTGCAGACATGTTTACAAGTGAAATTTTTGTGATCTGATAAGACTCAAGCACACTTTCTGTTGCTTGCCATCTTTAGTGAATTTCCCACAGGCCTATATCAGCTGTCTCTTCCGCTTCCGGTGTCATTCCGAATTAGAACAAGAACAAGTATCCAGAAGAGTTATCTTTACTCACAAATTGGAATTCAAATAATCTCATGTCTGGTCAAAAATTCTGAAAACATGGATCTCTGTAGCCCCCCAAACCCCAACCACAGCCTCATCAGGATTGCAGATGACCAATCAGTAGAATTGCTACACATTATCTCACTAGTCAGGTTCATCTACTTATGTGAACTCGGTTCTACATGCATTTTATTTACATAGAACGCCTGAACAGGCTTGAATACATAGGTTTATTAGTGCAAGATTATTCATACACAACAAATTCTGACACCCTGGAATAGCTTCCCAGAAGCTCCCATACTCAGAAAGCTTAGGCACTGGAAGCACCTTTATTTAAGTCTTTAATATAACAATCCATTTAACACAACACAGAGATAGCTCTGCATGTTAACTATATGCAGACTGACCATATATATGGTGCCAACCTATGACAACTACATCAACCCTGATTCTATCCCAACCCAATTTTTTTTTTTTTTCTCTGGAGTGATCTCTGCCTATTGGAAAATTCTTCCAGCTCCTCCATTGTCGTCACCATTCTCACCAAACTCTGGATGTCCTCCTCATCACTCAATGGAACACCATTCCAACTCCCCATTCATATCCACCATATTCCAGACTGTTGAGAATCAGTGACTAAGGTCTAGCCTTTCTCATATCTTCTTATCAACAGTCTAGACTCTTATCTCTGATATGACATGTTGATGATTACTCATACTTAGGAAGACTGGCTGATAGCTTATCTATCATGTCTTGGCATATGTCATACTTGCTGACATATTCTTCCATAATGTTCCATAGTGTTCTATGGTATGACTTTCTATTTACCATACATAGTATAGGAGTACACAAGTACAAACATATCTTACATGTATATAAACCAGGCCTTACAGCCTGGTAAGAATAACTGAACATCTCAGTTCTCTCCTCTGATCTTAGTGTCCAGTCTCACTCCACTACATCTACCCAACCTACCTCAAATCTATTCCTCCTCTCCTATACAGAAAAGTCTTGTGAGTTTTCCACACAAGTCTGTGCTGGTGCTGTAGAAACTCTGGGATTATTTTCCATTATTTTCTATCCCATTTTCTACACAGACTGCTCCCAATGAATTCTCTTTGTTTCCGCATTGGAGAACCCTGCTATTGCCCATGCCCTACCATCTGTACCCTGCTATCAAGACAGCCTGATTCTCCAATCTCTGGGAATCATCTTTCATACATACACCACTGGACAAACACTCCATGCACAACTCTTTCCAGATGGGACCTTGCCTGTCTACACTGCAGCCATGGAGCAGGCCATTCACACCTCCAGAGATGCTATCCTTGATGCCTTCAATGACCACGGATTTGCTGAGGTCCTCACACTACTCCCATTCCCCCTGTTCATGCACATTCTGCAACCCATCATCAATACATTACCTGCCCAGTTACAAACTTACTACCTCAATAATGATGCAGATCACCCCTGGGAAAGAAACACCTGGGCCTGTAATCCCAGACAACCAATCTTGGATGATGACTCTACAGTCACCCCAAGTTCCTTGTCCTCCAACTCCTCACCCTCAAAACCATTGCCTGTCCTGCCTCCACAGCCTTCCACAGCTAGCTCACATTCCCGAAGCAGAAGTCCTGATGCTACTCCAGGACCTAGCAGCAATACTATTTCCGGACCTCTCTCCACTCTCTCCACAGACCACCCTGACATCCTCGCTTTCCTTGCTACCATATCCCTCCTCAGACAAGGGAGTCTACCCCTGAACCTGAGCACATACTTGCTGCTCAAGAACACCCCCCCACTCCAACACCCTCCTGCCATCCTTGTAATGTCAAATGGCATAGCAGAAAGGTTTCATTCAGATTACCCAGCACCTCAGCATGAGCTCTGGGTAAATGTCCTGAGGGATATTGAGGAAACCCGCGACAGGCAACTCCATTCCCCTCCACCCATTGGTATAACAAGGACTTCGCAGCAATGCCCTTGCTATCACCAGGCTGCTTCTCCTGACCCATTGACATAGACACCTTTCCTTCTTGGCCTCCCACTCCCTCTTGCCCTACTCTCAGTTGCTGTTTTGTCTATAATCAGTGAGGACATCTTCATGCCAATTGTGCACACTATGAGTGCCCTTTCTGTCAGATGACTGCCCCTGGCCACATACAGGCCTTTTGTCCTCATTGTCGCTGTCCACTTTGCAGAGAGTTGGGACACTCAGATGAGTTCTGCCCAACTAGGCATAGCCCTCTTGATGACTTCAACCTGATGGACTACAAGATCAACAAGGGAGATACTGATTAAGAGTCTTGCAGGTGCTTCGACCATAGGAAGGGGGTAATGTTACAGATTACTGAGGGGATACACTTTTTCTTCATCCTTTCGTTCACTTGTCTCTTGTCTCGCTCACTATATGTTGTATTAGTAGTGGAGTCGCCCCCCACATGTACCAGATACATCCTCGATCTTCTTCTCTCTTTTAACTCACACAGCGCCCCATGCTGCATGTAACACTTGATGACTTGAACTGACTTCATAGTACTGCACACTTGAGTCATACTTAGACAGAGATGGAATCTCTTCAGACTCCTGCTCCTTATTTCCTTTCTTGACTTTACGCATGGACCAGGGATCTACCATATATCTACTCTCATCGCTCTCAGTGTAACACACAGTGTAGCATGCCGTGATACTAAGATACTAAACTCAAGCAAGGACAAAAAAAGAGCAAGGATATGAGTGAAGTTTGTAGTCCGAGTGCTGAGCTTTGAGACAATGCGAAGCCTAAGTGGTCTCACCTATCTAGGTATGAACTATGTGCTCACTAGACTCGGTGGTCACTAGAAATAATGCTGGTATTGTGTAGAACTAGCTTAGAGAGGGATACAGCTGAGAGTGGCGAGAGTATTTATATGGTAGGCCCCTGGTCTGTGCATAGAGTCAAGAAAGGCCAAGAGGAGCAGGAGTCTGAAGGGATTCCACCTCCATCTACATATGACTTGAGTGCGTGGCACTACAAAGTTGGTTTGAGTCATAAGGTGTCATATGCAGTATGCACAGTAACATGTGTACCACAGCATGAAGTCTGAAATAAGGTGCTGTGGCAGGAGTGGAAGGATGTCTAAATAGGGATATAGGTGGGGGGCCATGTGAGCCAAAAGAGAAGAAGAGATTGGAAACATATCTGGTACATATGGAGGACGACTCCACTATGAATACAATGTATAGTGAGCGAGACAAGAGACGAGTGAACAGAAAGTAGTTGAGGAAAAAGTGTATCCCCTCAGTAGACCATAACAATACCCCCTTCCTATGGTCAAAACACCTGTGAGACCCCTTTTAATCTGTGTCCCCTTTGTTGACCTCATAGTCCATTGGGTCGTAGTCATCAAGAGGGTTACGTCTAGTTGGGCAAAACTCATCAGAGTGTCCCAACTCTCCGCAAAGTGGACAATGTCGTTGAGGATAGTAGGCCTGTATGTGTCCCAGGGCAGTCATTCAGCAGAAGGGACACTCATAGTGTTCGCAGTCTGCATGAAGATGCCCATGCTGATTACAGACAAAGCATTGACTGAGGATGGGATGAGAGGGAGTGGAAGGGATAAAGGGGATGGCGTCTATGTCAATGGGTCGGGAGGAGGAGCCAGGCAATGGTGAGGGCATTGCTGCGAAGTCCTTGTTATAGTGATGGGTGGTGAGGAACAGAGTTGTCTGTTGTAATTTTCCTTGATATCCCTCAGGATGTTTACACACAGCTCATGCTAAGGAAATGGGTAGTCTGAATGAAACTGTTGCATTATCTCGCTTGAATTTACGAGGACAATAGGAGGGTGTTGGAGTGGAGGGATGTTCTCGGGCGGGGAATATGTCCTCGGGTTCTGGGGTTGGAGTCCCTCATCTGAGGAGGGGTACAGTAGTGAGGAAAGTAAGGATGTTGGGGTGGTCTGCAGGGAGAGTCACAAGAGATCTGGGAACAGTATCACTGCTAGGTCCTGGAGTAGTGTTAGGACTTCTGGTTTGGGATGGTCCCCAGCTGTGGGAGGTTGAGGGGGAGCTGGGGGTGACGGTGGAGTCATCATCCCAGATGGTTCATCTAGGGATTCTGGCCCAAGTGTTCCTGTCCCAGGGATGATCTGCATTGTTGTCCAAGTAGTAAATTCATAGATGGGCAGGTAGTGTATTGACAATGGGTCGCAGAACATGCATGAACAGGGGGGATGGGAGTGAAGAGAGGACATCAGTGAATCCGTGATCATTGAAGGCATCAAGGATTGCATCTCTACAGATGTGGATGGCCTGTTCCATGGCAGCAGCATAGACAGGCAAGGTTCCATCTGGAAAGAGGTGGGCATGGAGTGTCCATCCGGTGGTGTACATATGAAAGATGATTCCCAAAGATTGGAGAATCGGGCTGTCTCTATAGAGGGATATGCATGATAGGGCATGGGCAATAGTGGGGTTCTCTAGCACAGAGGTGAAGAGGATTCGTCAGGAGCAGTCAGGAAGTTGGTGAATGTGGACTGGTAGTTGGTGGGGTACTGCATTAAGCGACGAGGAGAACATCAAGAGTTCGATGAGAATGGTGGTAACAATAGAGGAGCTGGGGCTCAACTCAAAAGCAAGTGAGGAATTGAGGGTTAAGGAGGGAAGGTGATTGGATCCCTAGCCTTATATTTATCTAAGAGGTCCACAGTGTGTCCTAAGTTGGACTCTGGTTCCCAGGTGTTTTCAGAGGACAGGTATCCTTTTCACAAAACGAGGTAGTGGCAGGGTCGAGCAGAGCCCCAATGGGCTAGAATCTGTTTGATTTCGAATTCCTCTTCCCTGTCTATTATGTCCAGCAGAAGCGGAACAAAGTTCGGTCCATGTTCAGCGGTTTCTCAATAGGGAGTCAGAAGCAATGTGTGGAAGGCATTGTGGATTTTCCACATCTTTGGCAATCAGAGTTTGTACAAAACAGGTAAAATTACCTGTGAAATTTCAAATAGACCCTTGCATTGAGGGGAAGTTTTCGAGAGGGGTATCAGAGTCTCAGGTTACAGCCCTCAAGGCATACCTTATCTCCAACCTTCCATGGTTTACATTTGGACATGACTCATTCATGCATGTATCATTGTGCCTTTTCATGGGTGGTGGTGGCTTCCTTGCAAGCCTCATCAAGGTCTCCAAGGCATTTCTCTAGAGCAGGGAGGAAGGTGGTGGTTTCTATAGATGGGTAAGCCCTCGGCTTATACCCAAACATCAAGCTAAACGGAGTCTTTCCCATTATGGAATGGATGGAAGAGTTGTGACAGAATTCTGCCATTGGTAATAGGTCTGACCATTGGGTGGCATCTCCTTGGCAAAAGATCTGAAGATAAGTTTCCAATTCCTAATTGACCTGTTCCATTTCTCCATCGGTCTGTGGACGGTAGGCAAACAAGAGGAGCAGATCATATTCGAGGAGCCTCACTAGTTCTAGAGCAAAGGCTGAGGCAAACTGTGGACCATGGTCCAAGATAACCTTATTGTGGAGTCCAAAGCGGGAAAAGACCTTTTTGAAGAAGAGCTGCGCTACACCCTCAGTGTCTGCACTCTTGTGAGTTGGGGTGAAATTTACCCCGTTAGTAAGGCCATGGTCGACCACAACCATAACCGAATGGGATGGCGGCAAGTCCATGATAAGATTGACCAACGAACACTGGAAAGGACAGGAGGAAGCAACCAGGAGAGGGGTGAGCAGTGGGATGGTGGGATGGGTGTTGATCTTGTTGGCTTGGCATGTTGTGCAGCCCTGGATGAAGTGACACACAAAGGAGGTGAGTCCAGGCCACCAATAGTCACATTGTACCTGATTAACAGTCCAGTAGTAACCACCATGACCCCCTGCAGATGAGTCATGAATTATATGGAGGAGGTTGTTCTGGTGAGCCTCAGGGATGTAGGCTCTGTCCTTAAAATAGAGTATGCCATCATCATATCGCCAGTCATGGAAAGAGGAGCAGGGGATTCCCAAGGTACCCTTGTGGAGTTGGTGAAGTTGACTGATGACAAAGTTGTTGTGGGTGTTGACTGCTTAATAGCAGTCCGAAGGTCGGTGTCAATTTGTTTTAAAAATAGCTCTCCTGGGAGCAGTGTGACTTCAGCATTGTCAGCCAACATGTCTAACACATCCTTCCAAGAGAGAGCTTCCACCAGGGCCATGTTATTCCCAGGTACATGTTGGAACAGGAGGTCATAGTCCTGTAACATCAGTAGCCATCTAGCTTGCCGCCTAGACAGCTTTCAGGGGTCCTTGAAGTAGCATAGATTTTTGTGGTCTGTGAGCACAGTTATGGGCTGGTTGGTTCCAGTCAAATAGTGTCGCCATTCCTCTAGTGTGCATATAACTGCTAGAAGTTCTCTGTCATAGGTGTCGTAATTATGTTCAGCTGGCGAGAACATGCTAGAGATGTAGCAGCAAGGATGTAGATCGCCATTGGTGTCCTTCTGCATCAAAACTCCTCCAGAGGCCATTAGAGAGGCATTGGTCATAACAAAAAATGGCTTAGAGGTATCTGGCATCACAAGTATGGGTTTCAAAGTGAAGGCTTTTTGAAGGAGGTCGAAAGCCTTCTGTTGCTTGTGCGTCCAGGACCATGGCTGCCCTTTCTTTGTCAAATCCAAAATCAGTCTAGCAATTTCCGAGAAGTTTGGAATAAACTTGTGGTAAAAGTTGCAGAACCCTATAAAAGAGCGGACTGCGCGAACCAACATTGGTGGTTCCCAGGAAGAGATTGCTGAAACCTTGGTAGAGTCCATTGCGATGATACCCTCTTTAACAATCACCCTGAGGAATTCTACCGTGGATGCATCAAAAGTACATTTCTTCAATTTGAGGCCAAGACGGTTTTCTCATAACTGTTCTAGAACTTGCCTTGTTTGTTCATGGTGTTCCTCAAGATCCCTAGAATGGATCAACATATCATCCATATAGATAATCCACCATCCTTCCACTACCATATCCTTGAAAATGAAGTCCATAAATGACTGGAAAGTCACTGGACTGTTGCATAGGCTGAAAAACATGACAAGAGGCTCAAAGAGGCCAAAGGGGGTAATGAACACCGCCTTCCAGGCATCTTTAGTCTTGATCTGGATATTGTTATACCCCCATTGAATATCCATCTTGGTGAAGTATTGAGACCCCTTGAGCTGATCCATCAAGTCTCCAATGAGCAGGAGAGGGTAAGCATTCTTGATAGTATACTCATTGAGATAGTGGTAGTCTTGGCAAGGGCAAAGATTACCATCCTTCTTTGAGACAAAAAAGAAGGGTGATGCCATAGGGGAATTTGATGGCCGAATATGTCCGGCTTTCAAGTGTTCATCAATGAAATCTTTACATGCCTCTCACTCTTTAGGGTTAAGTGGGTAGGCCTTAGCAACCTTGGGTTGGAAAGAGTTGTCTAGATCTATGCCATGATCAAATGACCGGTAAGGCAGAAGGGAACCGTCGTCATTTTTCTGGAAGACATCCTCAAAATCTCAGAAGTCCTGTGGGAGTTCCGTCTTGTTCTGCTTTGCATCCTGGGCAAGAGAAGTCAAAATCATTGTTTTTCTAATAGAGGGTCCGGTTGGCTCTTTGTCATCATCCTCCTCACATTCTATGAGCCCCGGTATCTCCTCTATCTGCGTGGTCAGGTCCACATCAGGTACCTTCAAATAAACCTCATTGGTCCTTGCTGTGAGTAACAGATCGACATTTTGCTTCCACCACAGAGCTCATCGTCGCTGTATTTTGTTCATCTGCCATTTCCTATTGAAGATGTTGATAGTGTGGGCCTTGGCCACAATGTCTTCTCGTTTCCTTGTTCGTTTCTGTATGGTCAGTTCCATATCACAAATACAAACAGTTCCTGTACTCCAGTTAATCTTCAGATCGCGATCTCAGAGCCATGGGAGCCCTAGGATGATCTTGTCCTTGCCACAGTCAATAACAAGGAAGTCTCAGAGTTCAGTGGTTTCTCCAAGCTACATTAGCACCGATGCCTGTTTTTGTATCAGGCGTCTTTATTGGGTGATCCATTGACTTTGCTTGCCTGCAGGGGAGTCTTGAGTCATGTAGTGGGTATATCACATGCCACTACCATAGCGTAGTCAATAAAACATCCTGTTGCCCCAGAGTCGATAAGGGCTTTTGTGTCAATGCTTTTGAATGCAGTGTGGTCAGGAGGGTAGAGGGTAACAGGAATAGTGATAGATTGCGAACGACCTCCTGACATGAACACTGGAGAACATCTATGAGAAATATTATTGGCGGGTGATGATGTTGACCCATTCCTGCCTTTCAAAAACCCTGGTCGGTTCCAGGTGTTCTGGGATGCTGGTCGGTTCCAGTCCCAGGTATCAGACATGCCTCTTCACAGAAACCAGGGACACCCTGTAGGCGGTTGGTGGGTTGGGTCCCACTCTGCCTCAGTCGGTTCTGAGAGCCTTCCTCTTCTCTCACCGCTCTAACCACCTTAATTCCATGTTTGACTGTGTATCTTGTGGCGGTCTCTTGAGAAGAAGGTTGCAGTCCAAGCCCTGTCTCTTGACCCTTGGGAGTAGCTGTGTCTGTTTCCAGCATTGGTTGGAAATTATCACCATTTGCATATGTGCCCAGATAATGATCCAGGGCTTCCTCTGGGGTGGTTGTCCAGAGGTCCACTGGCACAATAGCGGAAAACCTATTGTTCCATGGTCCAGACCATATGGCCCTGGCTCGTGGTGCTGCCCTGGTTGCTTCCTTTTGGCACTCTTGGTAAGTGACCATTCTTACCTAAGCCATGGCTTGGTAGCCTTCCTCCTTGTCCACAGATGAGCTGCCCTCCCTGAAAGCAGTTTTGAGGATCTTAATTGCAGCACCTTTCTCCATGACATCCATTCCTTCTAGGTAAGCTGAGAGTTCATCATTGTCCTCCATGGTGGTGGTAGTTCATGCCCATCGTTGCAGGACTTTGTAGGTAGGACATGTGGTGCGTCCAGAGGATGTGGTCAGGCGGGGACATGAGGTCCAGTTGGTTCTGGATCCGGTGTGGTTGGAGGACCTACAGCCAACCTTGTGACAGATAAAGCACTTGTTGCTGCACATATACTCAGCTCGTTGAGTTGGCGATAGGCATATGGTATCTACGTCCATTGTATACAGGTCTCAGTGTGAATGAGAAGAGAGTGCTGGGATATGAGGAACACCCTTCCTTAAATCTCCAATCCTCCACAGCTGTTGGGAGAAAATTGGCCAGCTTTCTTTATCCAATTCTTGTAGTTGTCTGGGATCTTGTTGCAGGAGAGGATCATAGTTGCAAGCTTAGGACTAAGGCCATGGATGAACCACTCCATGAGAGCATGGTTGTCGGTGATTCTGGACTTCTCAGCGAGAAGCTGGAACTGTGGAGCATACATAGTGAACCCGTTGCTCCAGGTTCCATCAGAATCTTTTCCGGCAGTTTGGCAGAGTTTGGAGAGGTCGATCCTTGCCTTAGTGGCTACATTGTAGGGAGAGAAAGCGGTCTTGAATGCTTATTTAATCTGGTCGAAGGTCTTTAATTTGTTCAGTATATGGGTATTACCCAATTTCATAAGCCATCCTTCAGCAAAAGTCTTTCCATGGCCCTTATTAATTTTATTCAGAAAAGTAAGGCATTTGGTCGTATCCATGAAAAGCTTGTCATTGATGGTAAAGTAGGCTTCCATTGAGAGGAGCCATCTATTGGCATCCTCTGCCTTCCCAGAAAAGTCCTCAGGAAGGCCAGCCTTTATTTCTGAAACCGTATCGTCATCTTCTGGAGCCAGGTCAAAATCAGGGGAGGTTGCCATGGTCAGTTCCGGGTCAACATCGTGGAAAACTATAGGGACTTCCTTGTCAGGGGGGATCAGGGATCCTGGTGGGGTTAGAGTGGGGAGGTGGGGATAGATGGCAGCTAATTCAGAGGCAGAGGGAAGGTAGTTGGGGTTCCAACCTTGGCTCTTGTTGACTTCCTTGAGAGCCCATTGTCATTCTCTATACACTTCAATATTCTCCGGAGAGGAGTACCTATTGGGTAGTGGGAGATGGAAGGGGTGCTTGTCAGGGAGAAGGTGAAGTCTTGGGAGATGGGAGGAGGAACGGAAAGAAGACACAGTGGGTTCCTTGTGGGGAGAGTCTGAATCGGAGGGTACTCTGAATCTGCCAGGGCAGGATATGATGGGTGGGGGGAATGTCCTCTACATAAGAGTAGGGACAAGGGGAAAAGCTAGTTCTTTTGTAACACATAGCTTAGCATGCTGCGATACTAAGATACTGAGCTCAAGTGAGGACAAAGGAAGAGCAAGGATACAAGCAAAGTTTGTAGTCCAAGTTCCAAGCTTCGAGACAATGTGAAGCCTAAGTGGTCTCACCTATTCAGGTATGAACTAAGCACCCACTGAACTCAGTGATCACTAGAAATAAAGCTGGTATTGCATAGAACTAGCTTAGGGAGAAATACAGCCGAGAGCGGTGAGGGTATTTATACGGTAGGCCCTTGGTCTGTGTGTAATGTCAGGAAAGGAGTTCTTTTTTCATGGCTTTGATCCAGTTGTCTTTGTCTGGTTGTTATATCACTTCATCATAAGTAGCCAGGGGTATTTTCAGGTCATAGTCCGGACTGGATGGGTCCCAATGACGATCACTGCGAATGGTAAGGTGAACGTGCTCTTCAATGATCACATTAGTGACAACATCAGGCACCAAGCTATTGGGCTCAACAGGCTGAAGAGCATCCATTTCTTGCAGTGAGGACTCTGAGGACTCTGAGGGAGCAGGGGTGATGCCAGACACAACATGCTGTTATCATTTGGCTAAGGTGATGAGATGAGAACAAGTTGCAGGCAAACTGGCAGCCCAGGCAGCACCTTTCATGGTAGGCACATGAACACAAGTTGATTGGCAAAGAATCAGTGGGGGACTTGCAGCAGGGACATTTTGTGCTGGTGTAGCAACAGGCTGTGCTGGAGGGAAGCATAACAGATTCTGTGCAGTTCCAGAGATAGCAAGCCATTAGAAATGCTTCACCCCATAAGTAAGACAGGAGTCTTGCAGCCTGTAGCATGGCTAGGGCACGACCTTGAAGTGTTCGAATGGCACATTCAGCTTTGCCATTCTGCTAATGAGCATAGGGAGATGATAACTCATGAAGGATACCCGCATCCTGAAGGTTTTGTTTTAAATGCCTCACTGAGCAATTCACCACTGTTGTCCGAGTGCAACATTTTGGGTTCCACATGGTTCTCCCAAAGAGCCTTTATGATCTTCCAAGTGTCAAGTGCCTGGTTTTTGCTTGTGAGAAGCTGAACATTGGCCAGATTTGTATAATCATCGAGGAAAACAATGAAATACAGCTTTCTGTGAGGGGTGCAAATAGGAAAAGGTCCACAAAGATTGGTGTGAACCAGATTGAGCATCTGAGAAGCATGGTACATTGATGGAGGATAGGGTTTGTGAGGGCACTTCAAGCCTTGCAACAATTAAGTGGTTCAGTGCTCTTGATCTGGACACCTGAGGCTGTTTGTGGAAGCTATTTGACATAGTCTCCACCCGGGTGGCCCATTCATGCATGCCAAAGATCCCACATGAGTTTCATCGCTGGGATGGTGGGGAGGATAGCAGTTGCACACAATTGTTTGAAAATGGGAGTGCCAGAGGCAGAGATCGCCCAGCTGTTCAGGAAGTGAAGGGGAATGTAACACAGATTGTTGGACATGGGAAGGTCACCCAGGAGTTGATCCTTGTGGGATAAACGACAGAAAGGGACAGAAGCGGGAGTGGCACTGTGGAAGTCACAGCACCATCCCAAAGCTAGCATGCATCCAACTGAAAGAAGTTTGAGGATGGTGCATGGTGCATGCAAACAGTCCCTCAGCACAATGCAGTAAGTGTCATTCCCAATCCAATCATGAGTTCCACAAGACAGGTCCCACATCCAAGTGTTGATAGCATTCCAGAGTTTGCTGTCTTAACTGGTGGATGATCCTTGATGGTGAAATCCAGGAAATAGCTGTGATCCTGAATGAGATGCAAGGTGGCACTGGAATCTGGAATCCAATATGGTTGCATAACTGTTAGGTGCAGCAAGAGCAAAAACCTCATCCACACTTAGAATGGTCTAGATGAATGTGTGTTACGATTTACTCTTTTCTTTACCTTTCTTGAGCCTTGTACTACTATTATCGCGTGTTCAAACCTCGTCCAGGACTATATTTCTTTTCTTTCGTTGCTGACTCATTCCCTAACCACATGATCTTATCTCACTTGCTTCATCAGCGATTCCTTCCATCAGATTCCTTCACTTTCCATAATGTTCTATGCTTACCTTTAACTTCTTCTCTGTCTATATAAACCTCATCGAATCACCTTTGTATTCCCAGTTTAGACCTCCTTGGAATACATCTCATATCTGTGCTTTCCAAGTCTTGACTTATCGTCAACACTCGATTGACTCCTTGAACCCTTGACCTCTTGAACCTTTGAACCTTCGTCATGCTAGCATTTGACTAGCGTTCCTTGATCTATTGGACTTCGTACCGCCATTGAGGGTATGCTCACTTGGAACCTTTGACCCCTTCATGACCATCCAAGGCTACGTCCGACCCTACCTGGGCCAGTTGTAACAAAAGGTCTAAACTCTCGTATCGCGGCTACCACCGCAGTAGTACTGTACCATAGCCAACCAACCTCCTCGAAACCCCTACCCCGGCCTACGACGACTGTGGGGACTCCCTGCAGAAGAACCCACCCCCTCTGAGACCTCCACCTCCTCCACCGAAGGAGAGGAAGAAACCAACTCCTTAGACCTTGATGTTACTCTTCCATCCGCTCAGGAAGACGACAATACCCTAGCCCTCTTCCATCAACTATCCGCATCTCTCTCCCTTCCACGTGTCCCCACTCCACCCTCTCCTACTCCAATCGCCCTAACCGGACAAATCTTTGGACCCCCTCCCACCAGATCACCATCACCGATGTCTTCTACTTCGAAACCCATGGAACTCCCTCTTGGAGCCCCTAAACCCTATGATGGTTCCCCCGAAACCGCCAACCAATGGCTCAACACTGTTCGGTTCTACCTTGTGGTCAATGAGACTGTCTACGACACTGATGCTAAGAGGATTGCCTACACCCTTTCCCACATGACTAAGGGCTCTGCCCTCACCTGGGCGAACACCTTTCGACAGACCGCCATTAAAACCTCTACCATCTCCTTCAGAACCTTCGTGGACTTCTGCACTGCCTTCAAACAGACCTTCGAACAAAAGGACACTGTTGCAAACACGGTTTCCTGGCTTGCTACCAAGCGGATGTCCCCTAACCCTAAGAAGAAAGGAGAATACCTCCCCTCCCTCGCAATGTACACTGCCAAGTTCAAGAGCAACGTAACGCTCTCTGGCATCTCCGACAACAATGTCTTGATCGGATTCTATGCAGTTGGAATTCCCGAACCTCTGATGCAACAAATCTATTCCATGGATACCACCCCTACCACCATCACCAGCTGGTACGAAAAAGCTGCCCAGTTCCAATCACAGTTTGATCGCGCCAAGGAGATTGGCCACCTTCGCTCCGGGGGACCGACCAACCCTTTCCACTCTTACTCCCCCTCAAACTCTTCTTGTGTCACCAGAGACCCTAACGCCATGGATGTGGATGTCATCAAAGTAGGAAAGCTTACCCCCAAAGAACGACAACGATGCATCAAGAAGGGACTTTGCTTCCGCTGCCACAAATCCAGCCACATTAGCAGTGAATGCCCCTCTTTCCCCTCCCAGGAGCCGAAGAAGAAGGCCATCCAAGTGGTCACCAAGGAAGAACCTATTCCTGCTCTGATGGAGATAGAAGATGACGATGACGAAGAAGAAACCCCGGGAGCTACCATTAGGAAGGTTCACTTCTCCCAGGATTTTTGAAAAGAGTGCCTCCTGCAACGCAAGATCCTTTCTCCGCTATGTGTGCCTCTGTACTTGTATCAACCACGTCGAAAGCAATAAAGATTCCAGTTATGCTTATCGACCCCCAGAGCACCCGAAAAGCCATTGTTACCCACGCCCTTATTGACAGTGGCGCTGAAATATCCTGCATTGACTGGGACTTTGTACGAAAACATAGACTCCCCACTGAGAAACTCGATGAACCAATCGTCATTAAAAATGTTGACCAGTCTACAAACAAACGTGGCAGTATCAAATACTCCACCACCATATTCCTCGACCTCGAAGGGATTACTCACAAAGTCCCCCTTTACATCATGCACTGCGGAAACGAAAACCTCATCCTAGGACTCCCCTGGCTCAGAAAAACCAACCTTGTCATCAATTGGGCTCGCCAAACCATCTCTATCCCCGAACTCTCTGACGAATTGGCTGAGCTTTACCAAAAGCGAACCTCCTTACCTCGTTCCCAAACCCCCTCCGAACCTCCTCCTCATACCCCTCGTCACCATTCGGTCCACGCAGTCCATGACGCCCATCTCTTTAACTACCTAGGCACCAAATCCGAATCTGTGTTCTGCACTTGAGCCAAAGAATGGTACTCCATCAACCGAATCATCCGCTTCGGTTCTCACTTCGCCCCCCTTGGATCTCCCATTGTTGCTAGACTCACCAACGCCACTCAACTGGCCATGGATACTGAACGAGCCAAACCCTCCGTTTCCCTACCCCCCGAGTACCAAGAATACGCAGACGTTTTCTCTAAAGAAACCACAGACCACCTTCCCCCCTCTTGTCCCTATGATCACAAGATCAACCTTGACAAGTTGTTCAAACCCAAGATCAGGAAGATCTATCCCCTTACCCCAGACGAGCAAAAGGCAACCGAGGACTTTCTCGACGAAAACCTTCGCACCAGAAAGATCCAACCCTCCAACTCCCCACAAGCCTCCTCATTCTTTTTCGTCAATAAGAAAGACAGAAAACTCCATCCCTGTCAGGACTACCATTACCTGAATGAACATACCATCCATGACGCCTATCCCCTCCCCCTGATCTCCGACCTCATTGACAAACTCAAAGGAGCCAAGCTCTTTACTAAGTTCGATGTTCGATGGGGCTACAACAATGTTCGCATCAAAGACGGACACCAGTGGAAAGCTGTCTTCATCACCCACAAAGGACTCTTTGAACCCCTTGTTATGTTCTTCGGGCTGAACAACTCTCCCGCTACCTTCCAATGATTCATGAACAACTCCTTTTGAGACATGATTGCTGAAGGATGGCTCGTCATATACATGGATGACCTCCTTATCTTTTCCCCTGACCCAAAGACCCACAAAGAATGGACGAAACGAGTCCTCCAGCACATGCAAGAACTCAACCTCCATCTTAAACTCGACAAATGCACTTTCGCCGCCACCGAAGTCGAATACCTAGGGATGATTGTCAAACCCGGGCAACTCGCTATGGAACCCATCAAACTCGACAGCATCGCCAAATGGCCTACTCCGACCAAGGTGAAAGAAGTCCGCTCCTTCCTTGGTTTCACCAATTTCTACTGACGGTTCATTCCTGACTACTCCTCCGTCGCCCGTCCCCTCATAGATCTTACCAAGAAGAATGCTGGTTGGTCCTGGACCCCAACCTGCCAATTGGCCTTTGACTCCCTCAAGGCCCTCTTCCTCTCGAAACCTGTCCTTAACCTCCCTGACCCTGCTGCCCCCTTTGCCATCGCCACTGATGCTTCCAAATATGCCTCTGAGGCTATTCTTCTCCAAACCGACACCAACAGCGACTGGCACCCTTGTGCCTACCTCTCTACTTCCTTCTCCCCTGCTGAACGAAACTATGACATCTACAACCGGGAACTCCTGGCCATCATCCGTGCCTTGAAGGCCTGGCGACACTACCTCCATGGTTCTCCTTTCCCTATCCAGGTCTTTACCGATCACAAAAACCTCACTTACTTCCGCCAAGTGCAACGCCTGAATCATCGACAAGCTCGCTGGCTTCTTGACCTCACTGATGTTGACTTAAAAATGATGCATGTTCCCGGTCGCCTCCTAGCGGGGCCTGACGCCCTCTCCTGTTGCCCTGACCTCTGCCCTGACGAGCCTGATAACGAAGGGACTACCCTCCTCCCCAAAACCCTTTTTGTCCGTGTTATTGATGCCGCATTACAGGAGAAGGTCTCTTCCTCTTCCAAGGAAGATCCCCTCGTTCTCCAAGCTTTGCAGGCTCTCGACAGGTCAGTCCCCCCGCGTTTCACTCTCGCCTCTCTGATTGGGCTTTCCAGCGCAGCGTCCTTACGTACCAAGGGCGCATGTACCTCCCACCCAACGACTCCCTCTGCCGTTCCATTGTCTCCTGCTGTCACAACCACACCTCTGCTGTTAGTTTTGTTGATTTCGCACCTCATTCATCATTCATTTCTCATTCTAATCGTGCCCATGTTGTTCTCCATGGTCACTTTACTTACCTACCGCTTTTCAGCGTCTCTTTACCTTGTTGTGGTGTTTCTACCCATACCTGACATTACCTTTGCGCCTCCTAGTCCATTGTGGCTGATCTATTCACTGTTGTTTACTTTGAAGCGCAGTTACTCCCTGGAGCACCACATTGTATCCTTTGGTTACTCACTGTGGACTCCAGGTCTGTATAATCTTGTTATCTCTCTCAATATCATCATGGTTACTCACTGTGGACTCCAGAGTTGTCCTGAGTTGATCCAGCAAGTGGCTAGTCCACTTCAACTAGCATTTTTGCTCTTAACATCTGCGGGTCACCCGGGATATCTTAAGACTCGCCAGCTCGTCTCTGTGGAGTTCTGGTGGCCCAGCCTTGCGCAATTCATCCGGAAATACGTCAAGGGTTGTTCCCTCTGTCAGCAGGCTAAGGCAAACACTCACCCTACTATCCCCTTGACTTCCCTGATCGCCTCCTCAGCTTCCCCCCCTTTCCAACAGGTTTCCTGTGACCTGATCACGGATCTTCCTCTTTCAAACGGGTTTAATTCCCTTTTGGTCATGGTGGACCACGGCCTTACGAAGGGGGTGATTCTTTGTCCCACAAAGAAAACCATCACCACAGCTGGCGTCGCCACCCTCTTTTTCCACAAAGTATACCGTCGCTTTGGCCTCTATGACAAAATTATCTCTGATCGGGGTCCCCAATTCGCCTCCACCTTCACAAAAGAACTTGGGAAACTCCTCAATTATGATCTAGCTCTCTCCACCGCTTATCACCCTCAAACTGATGGCAAAACTGAACGGGTCAACTAGGAAGTCGAAACCTATCTCTGGATCTATTGTGGAAATAACCCTTCCTCATGGTCTGACTTCGTTACCCACGCAGAATTTGCCCACAATACCATCCTCACTCCGTCACCGGGAAATCCCTGTTCTATCTCATGATGGGCTACGAACCCTGTGCTCTCCCCACGGTAATCCCCGATACCCACCTTCCCGCCGTCGAAACCCACCTCTCCTCCCTCTCCTCTGCTCGCAACAAAGCCCTCGCTGTCCACAAACTAGCCTGACAAGTCATGCGAGCTCGAGGGAATCGAGGTTTTGTACCATTCACCAAGGGAGACAAAGTCTGGCTCGAAGCCCGAAATCTAAAGTGTTGTTCTTCTACCCCTAAATTTGACTTCAAACGAGAAGGCCCCTTTACCATCACAAAGGTCTTATCTCCCCTGACATATCAACTCCGCTTACCAAAGACTTGGAAAATACACCCGGTCTTCCACGCTTCTCTTCTCTCCCCTTATCGAGAAAACTCCGTTCACGGTCCCAATTTCCCTTCACCACCACCGGACCTTATCCAAGGAGAAGAAGAGTACGAAATTGAAAAGATCCTACGCCACCATGGTCCTCCTTCTCGCTGCATGTTCCTGATCTGGTGGAAAGGATACTCCGCCAAAGAATACTTGTGGGTTCCCGAGCAGAACCTCAACAATGCAAAGTCCGCCCTCTCAGACTACAAAAAGCTTTACCCCTCCGTTTTCTCTCCTTAGACCAAAACCTACTGCTATTCCTCTTCCACAATGTCCTCCATAACTCTTTCCGTCTCCTCTGAATCTTCCCTTTCCCCATTGAACACCGCTTCCTCTCTCCCCGCTCCAGAAACCCCTACTGTCATCACTGTTGAACCAAAGAAACCCTCTCCCGGACCCATTGCCTTTCATTGGTCCCCCTCTCCATCCACCTCCCCACTCATCTTAGAACCTGCATCCTCCACTCCTGAACCACCTATGACCCCCTCCCCTCCCGCTGTCGTCACTGTAGACCTTCCCCTTTTCGCGAACGACCTTAGAGGACACCGAGGAAGCATTCCTACCCCCACATATATCCATACCCTCAAGCGTTATCTCCTGGACTCTCGTTTATCCATTCCCCTCGAAGCCCATATGGACATGGACTCCGCTTTCCTCGCTTTATACAGAGCATACCACCAGACCGCGAGACTATCCCTTGTCACCAATGACCTCACTTCGCTCAGCACCGCCATCATGGACCATAGATGGGTAGCCTCCTGTCAGAAAGGGATCCTGAAGAATCTCCACCAAGCAATGTTTCAGATGGAGTTCAGAGAGTTCGTCCAGGACGTTGATTGTTACTGCTGCGAGACCGCTGCTGCCCAGATCACCTCTGCAAGGACCGTTCCCTTAGTTGGAGAACCTTATCTCTCGTCTCTCTCAGAATATGCTACCACCCCTGAGCCTATATCCTCCACCCCCTCTGCATCTTCCTCCGCCCTTTCGCCTGAGGAATTACTTGCGTTAGACCACGCCGAACGTAACCATGACCACTCCACCATCAGACTTTGTCCTGCTGAAATCCTTCACAATATCCCTATCCTGCCTAGCGACCCTCGTTACCACAATTCTTGCCACCAGTGTCACTGCCTCGGACATATTTATTGTAACTGTCCCATTTACCAATGCCCGATCATTGACTGCCGCCAATGGGCACCCGGTCACTCCCAGGCAAACTGTCCCTTCACTACTAGACGCCCCACTTTTGCAGATAGGATTTCCGCTGGTCCTGTTCGTTCCCACATGTCCTCTCTTGCGGAACGCACTCAGACGTCCCCGCTCAGGGAAACCATCCTCGCCCTGACTTCTCTACCTATCACTCCCATTGCCCTTCCCACTCTTCTACTTCCTCCCGAAGGTCGTCTCGTGGTTCTACCCGCTCCTCTTGCTCCTCCAACCCTCGTCCTATTCCTCCTCCTCCTCATCGCTCCGCCTCCCCAGTGATTGATGATCCCATCAACGAGGAAGGTTACGCCAACATCACCAGTTCCCCTGGTCCTTCTTACTCCTCTATGTGGGACTGATTCTTTCTTCAACAGTGTTTCAAATCTACTGCGGGGGTAATGTTACGATTTACTCTTTTCTTTACCTTTCTTGAGCCTTGTACTACTATTATCACATGTTTGAATCTCGTCCAGGACTATATTTCTTTTCTTTCATCACTGACTCCTTCCCTAACCACGTAACCTTATCTCACTTGCTTCGTCAGCGACTCCTTCCATCTGATTCCTTCGCTTTCCATAATGTTCTATGCTTGCCCTTAACTTCTTCTCTGTCTATATAAACCTCGTCAAATCACTCTTGTATTCCTAGTTTAGACCTCCTTGGAATACATCTCGTATCTGCGCTTTCCAAGCCTTGACTCTTCATCAACACTCAATCAACTCCTTGAACCCTTGAATCTTCGAACCTTCGTCACACTAGCATTTGACTAGCATTCCTTGATCTATTGGACTTTGTACTGCCATTGAGGGTACGCTCACTTGGAACCTTCGACCCCTTCATGACCATCCAAGGCTACGTCTGACCCTACCCGGGCCAGTCGTAACAATCAATGTGCAGGATAACTCTCATTCATTGATGGGTCTGAGAATCCGAATTTGCAGTAGAGGACATGGGAGGGCTCGCAGCAACAGATATGGCCACAGTTGTCTCATTTTTGCTGCTTTTCAATCTCATCCATGGTGGGGCTTTGTCCTCCATGCCACCGCCTGGCCAGTAGCAGTGACTTTTGTCATGCGTATCTGCTTGAGGTTTGCCAATCAATTGTACACCCTGTGGGTTGTTTTTGTGGATCCGGATGCCCATTGTTGGGTTGAGTTTCATGGTTCCTTTTTTGAGAAGCTGCAGCACTTGCGTACTCAGAACCAGGACCAGCAAGTTTGTGTCAACCAAGATAGCATTGGCCTTTTCTAAGAGCAGTTTGGCAGCATCACTGAAGGTGAACGAGGAAGTGGGGGTTGTGGTTGTGGTACTGGATGTGGTGGAAGAAATGGGGGGGGTCATTGAAAGCTTGTTTAGCATCAGTTCTCAGAATATCTCCCATTCAATTCCATCTGGTAGACCCTGAAGTAAATTGAATATTGATCCTTCTGTAGTATATGTGACCCCCATGGTGAGGAATCCATCCTCAAAGACCCCAACGTAGTGTGATGCGTCATCCACATCCTTGAGCTTTTTGGAGCGAACCTTGACACATATGTAGTTCATATTGTGATAAAAGGTCCTTGTGGCCGAAACGCTCAGTGAGCAGATTTCATTGTTGATGCGCAGAGTGGTTTTCATCCAAGAGGCTTCCGATGACAATGGAGACCTTTCGATCGATGAGAGCCTTTGCTTGAGCACCTTTTGCCAGCCAGTCTAAGATTGTTGTTTGTTCTGTTGTGGTTTTTGTCGCATATAGACCTGGTGACCCTTGGGAGATCTCTTCTAGTCATGTTATGAGCATTGAGTAAAACCCAATTCTGGATGCCAGAGAGAATGACGGTAAATGTTGTGGCACCTTCAGCATCATGGTGGGGATACGTCAAGATCCTGGCTTGATGGGCCAGACCCCAGGAGCATTGGTTCCAGATGTCACCATCTATGGGGTGAAACATTTGTGTTTGCCCCCAACTGTTGATGAGGCTGTCGTCCAGTAACTTGATCAACGATGAGACATGGATGGGAAGATGAGGATCCACTTACTCGAATGGATAAGGTGGGCCATACTGAGGGAAAGGGAGTGACACTCTAGATATTCTGGTATCTGTGATTCCTGTTAAGAGCGAAAATGCTAGTTGAAGCGGACTAGCCACTTGGTGGATCAACTCAGGACAACTCTGGAGTCCACAGTGAGTAACCATGATGATATTGAGAGAGATAAGAAGATTATACAGACCTGGAGTCCACAGTGAGTAACCAAAGGATACAATGTGGCACTCCAGGGAGTAACTGCGCTTCAAAGTAAAGAACAGTAAATAGATCAGCCACAATGGACTGGGAGGTGCAAAGGTAGTGTCCTGTATGGGTAGAAACACCACAACAAGGTAAAGAGAAGCTGAAAAGCGGTAGGTAAGTAAAGTGACCATGGAGAAGAACATGGGCACGATTAGAATGCGAAAAGAATGATGAAAGAAGTGTGAAATCAACAAAACTAGCAGTGGACAATGCTGTCTATGCCTTATGAGTGATGGCATGGCAAGAAACCAGATGTGTCTCACCTTCGAGTCTGGGGGTGCACTGCTTATGTGCATGTGCAGAAGGACAAGCGACCAGGGTTTGGCTCTCACTCTGAGAAGTGCATCTTTATTGGCTATCCAGATGGTTACAAGGCTTGGAAGTTCTATAACACGGCTACCAAGCCCCGAGTAATTTCAGAACGCGCAGATTTCGATGAGAGACACTTCTTGGCTCGCTCCCCTTCTTCTGGTGCGCCATCTCCAGCTACGGACACCTCTGCTGACTCTGGTTGCCAACCCCCTATTCTGTATGATGCGGATGAGTCTGATGCGCCACAGATATCAGTTCCTGGGGGAGGTTTGCCAGTGCAGCAAGTTCCTGATCCTGCTCCGCCTCAAACCCCTCCTGCTTCACCTCCAGCTTCACCAGTCACCCCACCACAAGCTCTCCCACCGCCAGCTGCGCCTAGCCCAGTCGGAATTGGCGCTCGACTCCCTCAGAGACAGAGGAACCCTCCCAGAGAGTGGTGGAAGCTCAGTCCAGCTCAGCTCAGTGATGGTATGGATGAAGATGAGGATGAAGATGCTGATCTCGCTGCAGATCTCGCTCTTGCAGCCAGGGAAGCTCTGCCCAGGACTTATGCCGATGCCATGCGTCGAGATGATGCTGCTGAATGGAAGCAAGCTGCGCTCGAGGAGTTGGCTGCCCAGAGGAGCAATGGAACATGGATGCTGGTTCCAAAACCTAAGGATCGTCCAGTCATAGGCTCTAGATGGGTATTTGCGAAGAAGTATCATGCTGATTGGTCCTTTGAGCAATACAAGGGACGCCTTGTTGCTCAGGGCTTCACTCAGCATCCAGGATTCGAGTATCTCGAGGTTTTCACTCCCACAGTACGCCTTTCCACTCTTCGCATCATTCTTGCGCTGGCTGCCATTCTTGACATGTATCTCTGGTTTGTCGACATCTCCCATGCCTATCTGAATGGCGAAATCAACTGTGAAGTCTATATGGAGCAACCTGAAGGCTTTGCTGAAGGTGATCCTAAGGAGCTTGTGTGCTTGCTGAAGAAAGCGCTCTATGGCACCAAACAGGGTGGAAATCGCTGGAATCACAAGATGCGCACTGTTCTCGAGTCTATGTGTTTCACCCAGTTGTACTCTGATGCTGCGGTCTATGTCTCTGTCAAGGACGACGTGTGCATCATTCTCCCTGTCTTTGTTGATGACATGACCTTTGCTTCGCAATCCTGCTATCTGTTGTTTCTGTCCCTTTGGTACATGTCTGTATCCATGTCCATAAGACCACATCTACAACTGCAGAGAGCATTGAGCTCCTATAGCATGAACATGAGTGACCAGAAAGATATGTTAGTTTTGTTGATTTCGCACCTCATTCATCATTCATTTCTCATTCTAATCGTGCCCATGTTGTTCTCCATGGTCACTTTACTTACCTACCGCTTTTCAGCTTCTCTTTACCTTGTTGTGGTGTTTCTACCCATACAGGACTTTACCTTTCCGCCTCCTAGTCCATTGTGGCTGATCTATTCACTGTTGTTTACTTTGAAGCGCAGTTACTCCCTGGAGCGCCACATCGTATCCTTTGGTTACTCACTGTGGACTCCAGGTCTGTATAATCTTCTTATCTCTCTCAATATCATCTTGGTTACCCACTGTGGACTCCAGAGTTGTCCTGAGTTGATCCACCAAGTGGCTAGTCCGCTTCAACTAGCATTTTCGCTCTCAACAGATATTCACATACCATTATCAGGGCTGAGGCTTGCAAGGACTACGCAAGGCCAGCATCCTCTTGTTAAGGGTGAAAATGCTTATTGGAGCAGACCGGCCACTTGGTGGATCAACTCAGGACAACTCTGGAGTCCAAAGTGAATAACCAGATATTGAGAGCGATAACAAGATTATACAGACCTTGAGTCCACAGTGAGAAAAAAGAAAGAGTTTTCCCCCATTTCTATTTGTCTGAAACTTGAGAATGATTGATAAAGAATGAACAATGACAACAACAAATATTCTCTTTTCTCGCTTACTTCATCCTCTACCAATACCTATCACGGCTTGATGCTGTCCCCTTTGAACTTGCACACATGTTGTCGCCTTACATGCAGTAAACTCCATACAACTGGAGCCCACTGTGAAGGGATTGGTTTGACCAAGGCCCCCCTTTTTTTTATCTCACCATTGCACCAATCGCTCATAACAACTCTTCAGTACCACCTTAAATAATAGGTAGATGGCAATATCTGGTTGTTTCCACCCCACTGCTGCACCATTGTCACCAAATCCAATGAACCCTCTTCTCTAGATCTTGACTCTATTTCAGGTCTCCCAGGTGCTTTTGCAAATTCACTGATTGCCTCGAATCTTTCAGAGTCTCCCACTCTAATTCAGCTCGAAGTAATCCCTTCCAATGATGCTTTACCTGTTGCCATGTGATTGGGTACCAAGGGCATCAATGTGATGCCTGCCCTGATTTCTACTAAAGCCCCATCTTTTAACAGTGAGATGTTAGAGCTTTTTGAGTTGTTTCAATAAGGTAGGTGTTTACAACCGTGACTCCATCCATCTATTGATCATTCTTGTAGTCCAAAGCATGTTGCACATGCTGAATCATCTGATGAGGAACCACCCACTGAACAGTAAGTGGAATCATCCTTATACAAGTATCCCCATCATTGTACCAGAATCCAAGCTGACGATGACAGTGATGATTGATGATGATGGTAATGATAACATGGTTCCATTCAAGTCACACCGGTAAATTGTTCTCCTCCTCACCTGTCCCATCGCTCACAAGACTTCCTTCCACAGCTTGACGTTCACATGGACTGCAATACCATGAACAACAGTCACAATGTTGGTGAAAACGAGACTTTCACCCCAAGGTTAGGTATCATCCCATCTCACACTGTCATCTCCCTGATCTCATTATCAGCAACAGCGAGGAGGATCAACAAGTAGACGAACTTGAGGATGATGATGAATCCGTCCCACCCAAGGCTGTCAACAATGACAATGCCAGGAAGATGGATGAGTCATGCATCAAGCACATCCAGTAAGCCGTCTTGCTTGTATGCATCATCTCTTACTGACTCCCTCATAGAGAAATGATCCCCAGCATTGCAGCACTTGTAGGTGGCAACCGTGACAGTGGAAATGACCAGGAGGATACCCACATCCCAATGTAAGTCATACCACGACTCAATGCTACGTATCTAACTCCATTACAAGTTACTTTGTGATTGACAACGTCGGTGACGAGGTTCACACCACCTCTCTGTGAGTCATGCCGTCTTCTCCTTCCTTTGCATTCTAAATCACCCTCTATCTAGGCCACGAGAGATCGAACCTGTTGACTCTGCCGCAGTCGAATCATCTCCCAGGATGCTTCCATCAAAAACCTCCACCATGGCGACTCAAACCCATGCTCTGGGATCGATAACCTCCACCATTGCAATGGAAACTGATCCCCCCTCAAGTCTAGTCACGCTGCAGGGAACCGACCTCATCACTGACATCCAGGGTGTGCAAGTAGACGCCAATGCACCCACGGTCGAGTGGACCAGTGGCCAGCAAATGGTCCTGCCATTCCTACCAAAGTACACCGGCAACCACCTACACAATATCCTCGACAATCATACAAGATATGCCATCGATCTGGCCCATCTTCCAGAGGCAGGCCCATCCAGCTCCGTGGTTGTCTACCTCAACAAGTACCTCAGCAAGAACAGCCTCTTTCAAGCCGCTGGAGAAGTGTTATCGGGAAATAAAACTGTTGTGGTCCATGACTATGTTGAGACCAACTCGTTCGACTTCACCGTTCAAGACCTTGAAGATCACCTCAGCATCACCCCACACAGGCTGGTAGAGGCACATGGTACACTCTACCATTCTATTACTTTTGATCGTTCACTCACACTGTCTAGATATGGCATTGAGGGTCGCTAATTTCAGTTCACCTCACATCAACACCAACATCAGTGATTTTGTGAACAGTATCACTGATGCTACCTGGTAGTCTGTCACCATTTGAGCAGGGATTTTTCTCTCTTTATTGACATGCATGACCAATCGTCTACTAGAAAGCTCGATGATGGTCTTAGCATCGGGTGGGCCCAGACACAGAATCACATTCCTGTGGATGGTGCCCCGATCCCAGCTGATGTGTGGACTGTGCATTCATGGGGCCTGGGACACCATGCTGGCATCACAACGTACCCTCACCATGATGCCGAAGGTACAAGGTACATTCATCGTTGGACTCTCTGGTGTCAAGAACTGGGTATCGATTGGCCTCAGAAACACCACAAGAAGGTCCCTTCCCCAGCTGCTCTCACTCTTGAGCAACAAGGATGCCCTGGTCTCCGACTTCTTGGATCGCATAGACGCCGAGACTGTACATCTGTACAGTGGTGATCTCATGTAGGTTCACTTCCGTTTTCTTTGTTTTTTCTCAACCTCTTTACAGAATTATGCCCCCTGGCCAATTCCACACAGTGTATACACCCATTGCAGGCTTTTGCCATGGGGAACATTTCTTTAATCTCGATACAATGCACCTAACATGTTAGTTTTGTTGATTTCGCACCTCATTCAGAGAAGAACATGGGCACGATTAGAATGCGAAAAAATGATGAATGAGGTGCGAAATCAACAAAACTACCATGTCACCACCCCTATGCAACCAGAACTGTCTCTTTGTCTCGATCAAGCTGCCAAGACGTCTGAGGAGCTTGCTTTATGCGTACAGTCTCCTACAGTGCTGTCATTGGTTCCCTACAGTATCTCTGTTGCACCACTCGCCGGATTATTTACGAAAGTTAATTTATCTAATTCTAAATTACTTCTAATCCAGGAATCGTCCATTGGAATGCTATCAAGCACCTTGTTACGCTACATCAAGGGTACTCTTGACTATGGTATCACCTATTCACATGATCCTTCATCCTCTCAGTCGTTCTCTGTGTTCTCTGATGCCAACCATGGCGGTTGTAAGGACACTGGACACTCTACAGGTGCCTATGTAGTCAAGATTGGTACTGGTGCTCTTTCCTGGATGTCGAAGCTGTTACTTTTGTTGATTTCGCACCTCATCCATCATTCATTTCTCATTCTAATCGTGCCCATGTTCTTCTCCATGGTCACTTTACTTACTTACCGCTTTTCAGCTTCTCTTTACCTTGTTGTGGTGTTTCTACCCATACAGGACACTACCTTTGCACCTCCCAGTCCATTGTGGCTGATCTATTCACTGTTGTTTACTTTGAAGCGCAGTTACTCCCTGGAGCGCCACATCGTATCCTTTGGTTACTCACTGTGGACTCCAGGTCTGTATAATCTTGTTATCTCTCTCAATATCATCTTGGTTACTCACTGTGGACTCCAGAGTTGTCCTGAGTTGATCCAGCAAGTGGCTAGTCCGCTTCAATTAGCATTTTCGCTCTTATCATGTTGTTTGCCAAGGTGCTATATATGCACGCGATAAGGGATATAATGGCGCAGCCAATGGTGATGGGTGTCATATGAGAAGTGGCACCGGAGTCTGCATTCCAAGCAGTATCTATCCATTGATGAGAGATTCCAAGTCTTCACCACAATGCATGTGATCCAGGAGTGTTATATCTCCATCAGTAAATACCAATGTGCAGAAGAAGTTGTGCCCAGTGCTCAGATTCGGGATCTTGTCAACACGCATGTTTTGAAGAAGATAGTGGATAGACATGCTTCCCCAAAGATTGGAGTGGGTAAGGGTCGCAGGGACAATTTGTTCTCTTGAGCCATGTGGGATGACAGGAAGGATTTGCCTAAAGTCACCATCAAACAGGATAGTAAGACCTCCAAATGGTTGGTTTCCATGAAGGAGATCATGAAGAGTGTGATCAACAGATTCCACCACACATGATGATGTTGAGAGCCTGCTTCATCCCAGATGATGAGAGATGTCTGCTAAAGGAGCTGATCAATGAGGTCAATTTTTGTTATATTGCCTGTACTTTGTTCATGTCAGGGAATGGGAATCTTGACGCATGAATGGGCAGTATGACCTCCAGGAAGAAGAAGGAAGGTCAGACCAGTAGATGCAACAGAAAGGACAATCACTCCTCTTGCATGAACAGCAGCAGAAATGAACTTGGTCAGATAGGTTTTGCCACATTCACCACCACTGTGAAGAAAAAACATGAACCCATTGGAATTGATGACACTGGCGATGAATGCAGATGACACTGGCCTTGAATGCATTGTACATAGTCCTCTGTTCAGCGTTCAAGGTAGGGAGACCTCTATCAACAAATGCTTGTTGCTCCTGTCTATCATATGCTCTCTGCTCATTGATGAGCTGGTTTCCCTGTGGTCTAGGCATGGATGGTTAGTCTTGCAATCTCTTGCCATGTCTTTTTAGATGTTAGGCTATATAAGATGCAATTCATAATCACAGACTTGATCCTGAGTAGGCTCAGGGATATGTAGGGTATGGGTAAGATAATGGAGTAGAACATCACAGAGATTATCCTTGGATGCCTTCCACAAGGGATCAGGGTCCACAGGAGAGTAATGCATTATAATAATACCAAACAAATGGCACAATCAATAGCACATGTTGAAATGAGTAGCTTTCTGTAAACACAACAACCATTCTCTATCATCCTGCAAGAGACCACGTGCACAACAGGCCTCTTTGAAGGAATCATGAAGATGACCATTAACAGTACGAAGATCGTCATAGGAGGTACTACCTATAAGAAAAAGTGATTAGTTCTAAATTCCAATCAATCCATATATGATAAGCAATCTTACCTTTGACAACAGTGAGTAAAAGACGCAAGTAGAATGCTTTACCAGCAGTGGCAGAAGTGGCATACATGCGTCCAATGGCCTTGTATCTTTGACAAACTGTCCATACAGCATGTTGCTTGTTCCAAACATTTGAAATCTCTTGGGAAAGTCCCTGTAGAGATAATCATGTGCTCCAGCAGCAATGAGATTGGGGTCCTGGTTTGCCTTAAACCACCCAAGCAATTGAGTGTGCTTGACAATGTTAATCACCTCTTCCAAGTGAGCTTCAGCATGAAAGATAACATTTTGCTGGCCTGGAAAATGAACAGAGGGACAATAGATGGCTGGCCACGCCACGTGCATGGGGAATTCAAAGATATTGTGGCAGGCTTGGGTGGAGGAAATGCATCTAGCATTAAGATAGGAGCGAATCTCATCATGACCCTCTGCTTGAATGGTGGCATGATCTGGACCCTTGTATATTGACAGCCTTGATAGAGCCACAGAGTCAAACTGTACCACCAGCTCACTTGGGTGAGATACTGTATATTTATTGTCAAAAACATGCTCCCTCTTCTGAATAGTCCTGCCATTCTCAGGGTGAGCATAGTCAGGATAGCCATCCTTTTTGTAGATATTTTTAGACATGTATGGGGAGAACAAGGACAATGGAACATGGATTTGGTGGGAATCTACAATCTGGGCAAAGATGATGGCATCAATCTGTTCCATATCACAAATCTTATCTGGTTTTTCAAGAAAATTAAGAGATGTATACTGTATGAGGGGGACCAAATTTGTGGTATTCAATGGTAGAGACAAAGCCAGCCACCTGGCCATAGTAGCCATCACGAATCTTCTTGAGCAAAGCTTGCTGTTTGCCATGGAAAACTCTTGTGACCACATCAGGTCTATCCACAGCACTCTGACCTAATGTCATATACATAATAGTTAGAATGTGACTATAAAGGAGTAAACAAATCTGGAAGTAGATTCTGTTGAATTTCCGGCCAGCCTCCATTGGCAGTCATTGTAGGGAAAAGGTCAGGCTTTTGTATCCATGACAAATAGCCAGAGAGTCCTGGAGGAGCCGCCACATATAGCGAGGCCAACCCTTGTGATAAGAGCGAAAATGCTAATTGAAGCGGACTAGCCACTTGGTGGATCAACTCAGGACAACTCTGGAGTCCACAGTGAGTAAGTAACCAAAGGATACAATGCGATGCTCCAGGGAGTCACTGCGCTTCAAAGTAAACAGCAGTAAATAGATCAGCAAAGGTAATGTCCTGTATGGGTAGAAACACCACAACAAGGTAAAGAGAAGCTGAAAAGCGGTAGGTAAGTAAAGTGACCATGGAGAACAACATGGGCATGATTAGAATGCGAAATGAGTGATGAATGAGGTGCAAAATCAACAAAACTAACACTTTGTTGTTAAGAGCGAAAATGCTAGTTGAAGCGGACTAGCCACTTGCTAAATCAACTCAGGACAACTCTGGAGTCCACAGTGAGTAACCATGATGATATTGAGAGAGATAAGAAGATTATACAGACCTGGAGTCCACAGTGAGTAACCAAAGGATACGATGTGGCGCTCCAGGGAGTAACTGCGCTTCAAAGTAAACAACAGTAAATAGATCAGCCACAATGGACTAGGAGGCGCAAAGGTAGTGTCCTGTATGGGTAGAAACACCACAACAAGGTAAAGAGAAGCTGAAAAGCGGTAGGTAAGTAAAGTGACCATGGAGAACAACATGGGCACGATTAGAATGCGAAATCAATGATGAATGAGGGGCGAAATCAACAAAACTAACAACAAATCCAATGCATGCTACCCAATGAGCTGTTCTCCAGTGGATCCGACCTGCTTGGCAGGAGAAACATACACAGGCTTGACTCTCTTAGGCTGTATGACAGAATGGTCAATACTATCTGTCTTCATTCTAATGCTGTTTCAAATGAGCCCAAAAATCTATAGAATCAATTATTCCTGGACTTACAGCCCTTCCTCATGGAGCCATCTAAGTCTTGCATTGAATTTGGTTTTGATATCTGGATGCTTGGCATATTCTATTATGGCATGATGGTACACAAAAGAGGGGACCATAGTCCCCTCCTGAGAAGCATAACACATTCCCAGAACCATGCCTCCAACTGTGCACAACCCAATCAGATGCACAACAGAGCTTAAGAGAGTGAGAGTTAGTACCAGATCTCCTTCTAAAAGAGATTACATACCACTGTGGCAGAGAGGGTGTGTATACATGTTGGTGTTATACCATCAAGGTATGCAGTGTGAAAGTGCTTGACAGGTAACATGTTAGTACTACACCAAAAATTACAGTGAAAGCCTTCAAGAATTGTGTTGCTGAACCAGCGGATAACTTCACCCTAAGAACTCCCATGAGATTAGGTATGTAGAATCCACAGAATGTACTTTGTCATTCTGTTCATGGAAGAGGAAGTGAGGGCTTCCGTGATCCTATATCAATTCCAAGTGCACAATCTTGCATTCAATCTGTCGTTCAACCAACTCTGAGCTATCTATCATGACAAATCTCTCTGCATATTTTTCGGCATATTCCATGGCCTTGGATCATACAAGTGAAGAGACTTTAAGAATCTAATTCATATGTGAGTGAAGAAGCAGTATAAGAAATAAGGGGACTTCTACCACTGTTATCATGTCAGATGTCAGCATCCATACTAACTTGAGTACAGTACTAATTACCTTCTTTCAAAGTATAATTGGCTTGTGATATAGCTTCCTAGATGGTGCTTTTGTATGCAGCACTTGGGTTCTCACAGTATAACCATCCTAGCGTGTTGATGATGTCATTGGTGAAGCTTCACTGGGCAGGTGTCAGTCCTGAGTGTTAGTTGGGTACCACCCAATTGAAGTGGCATCCGATTCATTTCGGGCTCTTGGGGAATGGTATTCTTTGGGTATACTACCCCCATTGACGGATGACCAAATTGATGGTGTTCTTGATAACAAAACTGTTGGGGGGGTATCATGAAGAGATAGCATAGGAGTGGAGCTGCCAGTCTGCAGACAATGGTCTTCAAGCGCTGACCTGTCTAAATCCTGAAACCTGTTCACACATTCAAGTTAGCAAAAAAAATGTAGAGAAAATGACAGTTACCATAGCCACAGACCCAACAGCTGCCTCCTGCTGGTTGGAGTTAGGCTTGGAGAACTGTGGTGATGCAAACTCAGGCAATCCCAATAGAATCAAGTAACCAAGGGGGTATGAAGTGGCTGGAGCATACATGTCAACACAGAAGGTGCTGGTGGTCCCTGACATCAGCACATTATGTGTGTGTGGGAGTGCAATACCTGAGTGATGACTGGAGGTGGTTGGTAAATGAGCACTCATAGTATGGGATAAATATATCTGGCTCTTGTTTTCCCCCCAGTGCTCAATCTGCTGAACATTGCTGGTTAGACCGTGGAAGCACACAATGAGGGACATACCTGGAATGCATCGAACCCCATGCTCACTTCCACTGTAAACCAAATCTTATCCACACCAACATGCTTCATTCATGCGGTCATTCCTCCCCAGTGCCCAATCTACCTGCTATCCCTACTCATAAACAGGGAACTGTCAAGGCATGCAACAAGGGACATATGTAGAGCATATGAAGTCCATAGTAGCCCAAACTTGGTCCACATTGACATCATTGATTTGTATTGTGGTTATCCTTGTTCAGTGCTTAGTCTATGATTCTTTTTGACCAGAAGTGGGTCATTAAGTACAATGAAGGAGGTGTTGAGCATTTATAAGCCTCATATGTACTGCCCATGCTGTGTGGATTTGTGGTTGGACATAGCATGCATGTGCCCCATGGTGTGCAGCAGTGATGGAAGGCAGTAAAGATTAAACATTGTAAGAAGGAAGGGTACTTAGATGAGTTGCCTGAACATAAATAAATAAATAAAAACAAATAAGATGATCTGCCCACACAGCGCTGGATAGGTCCATCAAGATGCCCCACCAACCCAGATTTCATTTGGGGGCATCCTGTTCGTTTGAAAGGTTGGACCACCATTTTCTGATCCCAAACTGCATTTTGACTTCATGCATCAAGAATGGCTTGATATTGTTTTCCTTGGGGATACACTTTTCCCTAGTATCTACACCATGCAACTGATGTAGACAATTTGCTCTGGCTAAAGGCTATGCCTCACGGGAATGACTTTCTGTGCCCCATGCTGTTTGAACTTCCCACCCCATGACCCTTTTGACATTGCTGTTGGGTTGGGTTCACCCATGAGGCAAGCATGTTTGCGAACAACTGCACAACTAGGAAAAATCCTAACCTGTGGTAGGCAGGAAGGACATGTGGTGTCATTGAACCCTATTTCATGGCTAAGCACCCACATTCTTTAGTTGGAGGATGCTGGTGGCCCAACATCAAAGGTGTGTAGGGATTTGAATACAGGGGATGACCTTGGCTTGTGCTAGCATGAAAGGTACATGATATGCCTGGTGGGATGAAATATAGCCACTACTCTTGGCTACCAGATTGGTCCCTGGGTCACGTGATTTGGCCCAGGGGTCATAGGGATATTGCCATTTTAATCCACCCATGTCATTGCAATAGTTTTTGCACTTTTGATTTATAAGTGGGTATTGGAGTATTTCAGTACTTGGTATAGCCTCCCTTTGCCTTAAGCACTCCCTGAACCCTTCTAGGCATGCTTTCAATCAACTTCTGACACTCCTCCACTGGTATCTTCTCCCACTCTTCTTCAACCCTTCCCCATAATGCATGAACTTTATCAGGAGGCTTTTCATGCTCTCCAAGCCTCCTTTTGAACCATCCCAGAGATGCTCAATAGAATTTAAAATCAGGTGGCTGTGCAGGCCACCTCATGGTCCATTCCTTCTCCTTTTTGCAGTTATACTTGGGATTATTGTCTTGCTGAAAGATGATGTCAGAAGGATCTAGACCAAAATACTCCACAGTATTCAGGAGCTTATCTTTCAAAGTCTCCATGGAGATGTCCCTATCCATCCTACCATCAATTGTGGCAGCATAGCCAATTCCTTCCCAAGTCATACAGCCCCACATCATCAAGAAACCTTCACCAAACATGAGGATCTCTTGCACTAGCCTATTACTCACAGCCACATCTCCATGGTATGTGAGCCAAATCACATGACTTAGGGAGCACTCCTGTAGCCCAGGGTATGTACTATTTATGATCCCACCAAAGCTAGGTGGGATTCCCACGGTGCTTGGTGGTGTGGCAAGGTCTAAGCAAACCTTATAATGTCTAGTGGGAAATCAAGAGGTGGGGGAATGATTTTCAACTCAGACATGATGTATATATAGTGTTCAGTATTTGTATGACTGAACAATACTAAACATCATTGGATCTCATGAAGAACCCATCATTCCAATCAAAAGTGCAACAACTATTGCAATGACATGGGTGGATTAAAATGGCAATACCTCTATGACTCCTGGGCCAAATCACATGACCCAGGGACCAATCTGGTAGCTAGGAGTAGTGGCTATATTTCATCCCACCAGGCATAAGCAAGATTCTCATAGGTGGTTGTGGTGCAATATGCACGCTGTGTTGGGGTTAGTTATTGTAACGGATACAAGTAGTGAATACATCAGCTATCCTATGTAACACAGCATTACAATTTGACTTAGCTCTTTTGCAACCATCGTTGTTTGTCCCCCTCTCACTGCTAACTTGTACAACATGTTGCACTCATTGCTGACAACTGCCTGTTTAGTCACATTCACCCACAGACTCCCAGCTCAGTCATGTATCATCCACCAACTCTCTTCCTGGTTACACTCGTCCACTGACCACTGCCTGTTTAGTCGCATTCATCCACAGACTCTCAGCTCAGTCGCGTATCATCCGCCAACTCTCTTCTTGGTCACGCTCATCCACCAACCACTGCCTGTTTAGTTGTGTTCACTCGCAGGCTCCCAACTCAGTCATGTATTATCTGCTGACTCTTTTCCCAGTTGTGCTCATCTGCCGACCACTTTTGTTGCCTTCAGCTCGCCACTCATCTCAACTTCACAACTTCGCTACATCTCCTCGACCATCAACTCTCCTCCCTTGATCATGCCAGATCACATCCGTGCTCCTTCCTCTCAACTGTTGGGTAACACCCACAACTTCTCGACTCAGGTTCTGTATGGCTTCAAGAACTGTTACAGAGGTGGACAAATCTGGACTGATGCATCCTGAGTCCAGATAAATTCAAACTTGTAGATTCTCCTTTCAAAATTTTACTTCAATACCCACAGAAAATGAACTATCATTACTACCCCCATCTTGCACACCTTCATCTCCCATCCTGGTCAAAGGATTCAGCCATCCCTCTCCTAGCTCTGGGCGGTTTGTACTCCCAGGAACCTTCTCGCACACCTCGCCTTTGTAGTCTTGCTTCGACTGCAGCTTGATGGACAGACAGTCGAGCGAAGACCGAGTCTTTTCACAGCTTGGCCTGACTCCTTCATGTACAACATCTGCTTGTTACGAGGAGCTGAGAAATAGCTACTATGAAGAAGATGACTCGCAAGGCTTAGCTCTAATAGCTGTAATTGAGATGTTCTTGAAGAAACCAGAGCTAGATCCCATCAATGTAGAAGACTGCAGTGTCAAGATATGGTGTGCTAGACCACACTATTGTATCACCGCAAGATTCGCGGAAGAACTGTGGCCAGTGCTACACCATATCCAAACCTTGATATATGAATTAGGAGCACTTGTTGGTCGCTGAGAGGTCTACATTCTAGGCCCTTATGATTCAGGTTCCAATAAACTTGTTGAACTCATGGTGACCTGGAGGATGTTAGTAACCTTTTGTTGAGGGGACTAGCACTTGTTGAAGTCTTCTGATGCATATGTTCTCAGATAGTGTGTAACTGGCAACAATCGAAAGAACAAACTTGATTCATGAATTATTGGAGCAGGCAAACACCATCTCTTGGGCTGTTCCTGTAGCACTTTCGTGTTGGATCCTCCACTTCTGCTTTCCATCTCATAGACATGTTCCACCTCTGCATCATGCTGCCACACCAAGGCTTTATAAGGCCTTACCAGAAAATCAGAGGGATCCCGATGAAGTTGGCTCACATCACTTCCTCTTCAACACTTTCTCTTCACAGGACCTGGTCTTTAGTTGCTTGACTACAATCATATATTATCAGCCATAGTACTTTGTGTAGATGGTTGAGCTGACAACCACTGTGATGTTTGTTACACAAGAGCATCAATCTGCCAAGAACCATGATTGGTGGGAAGGAAAGATACAACCAGCTACTCTGAGTACTGCAATAGAATCGGGCCCCTTCAAGTTGCCCTTGCCATTAAAGCTACCACTTGCAGAAGTGGTTGCAAATGTGTCGCAAGATGGGAATGTGCAAGAGGATGAGGCTAAGACTTAGAAGACAGATGGATGACCCCTTGTGAGGGATAATTGGTGCTCCTCCTAATCTACTGCTCAACCTATGTACCTTACTACTGAATAGCTCATGTAATCAATTGATTAGCTACAAGTCTAGAAGGTTGAGTATACCAAGCTCAGATTGCTACTGGGCTGTGCATGTGCCCATTTATTAATATTAACAACTTAGAAATGTTTTCCTCCTCAAACAACTTGATGGCTTTTCCTTTGCAAAACAATGTTATGCAACATCACTGAGAACAACATAAGTACTGTGTAACCCAACCATGAAAGACTTACAGGCAGGTTGTAGAACAATGACTGCCCCTGTCTGCTCATGTTCATCGACCCTTCCCCCCTGCTGTTGCATATTCCCTTCCCCTATCTGATCACCCCACCCATTCCTGGATGATAACAACTTAGAGGAAATTTATTTGGGGGGATCTACCCCAACAAGTATTACCCAAGTGACAGCAAACCAGCTGAGAACAAGTGATGAAAAAAAAAGTATAAAGAAAAAAGTATAAAATATAGAATAAAATTGTGGGGGGATTATGACTGCTGTGTGCCGCCACCTATTGCGTCAAACATGGACACATATTTCCCTTTCCTGCACCTCTCATTTCTGCTTTTTTTGACATGCACTTTGATCTTCTCAAATGTTTTGTAGCACCCTCCACATTTGAAGCGAGGCTGGAACAACTGCATTTAGCGAGACACTTTCAGAAGTGACAGAAATCATATGGCATCTGGTTGCCTCTGCAAGCATTTTTGCCTCAGTGCAAGGTCAGGGTTTGGAGAAAGCCTTTTCTGCCTGGATATTGATGTGGATTCCCTGCGGAGAAGGGGCGGTGGCCTGGGATGAGAGGCCAGGACCACTGGCAATGCGCCACCATTTTTACCATCAAGCACTTCAGGTAGCCTCAGCCAGTGTCCTGGCCCACCTCTAATGTACCCACAGACCCCTAGATAGTGGACGGTCACCAAATGGCATATTAAATCTCTCTTGGTGGATACCTTCGTCCTGCAGCTTGGTGAGGGGCAGAGATTGGGGTTCTCGACCAAGTCAACATGTGTGCAGAGGTGCTGATGGAACACTGCTGGGTCATGATACCTAGCAGTGATTGTGAGAATTGCAAAGATTGCAAATTGAAACTACTCACTGTGTCATCCTTGAGGACATGCCAAGGTTGGTGTTGTGGATGCACCACACACAAAACATGGGAGCAATTGTGATGCCATGCTCTACATGGCCATGGTATTCTGGGAGTATGCCGCCAAAGCCAATTCCAAGCTCATACTTGGCAAAGTTGTTGAGTGATGGAGAGAGGGAAATGGCAATTGGCTCTATATCCACACTATTGCTCTGACACTCTGAAAATGGGGCAAAGAGTTTGGAATAATGGTTGAGGCAATGGGTGTCCCATTTGAGTCCATCCCTGTTCAAGTTGCAAAACCTGACCAAGTTCAGTGCCATGATGATGGTGATTCATGGAAGGAACCAGCTCACCACCTTGAGCAAATGTAGCAGTAGTTCACAGCAGCTTGCAGGTGAATGTTCATCACATGCTGGTGAGAAAAGTGCCCTGTGTAGTCCTCCCCCTCTTGTTCACAAGGGGTGGTGTCCACCCAGCCACAACAAGGGGCTTTGTGGATATAATACCACAGATGCCCAATAAAGTCCTTGCAGGCAGCCCAGATCTTGTCCAGGCAGTTGCAGTTCTCCCAGTGGCATTGAATGGGAGTGTAGCTGGTGGCCAGTATCTCATCTGCATCTATCTGCTTTCATTTGGTCTGGCACTGATGAACATGGAATGCCACACCCCTATTCATTTTTTCAGAACTGCAATGATGTGAGTGCATGGCAGCAGAATGAGAAACAGGCAACCAATGTGCACTCCAGTCCACATTCTGGGCCGCAGTTGTCTGAAGCGGAAGACTCCCTAGGGTAACACATGGTGTGGCAAGCTTCAGGCATTTTCAAGAGAAGATGGCATGTGCTTATCAGCGCCTTGTGGTGGTTAGCATTGTTGGGCATCTGGCAATGCAAGTGGACTATGAGATTGTCAACATCACAAGCAAACAATGTGTGGTGAAAAAGGGCTGCTGCCTGAGAAGGAGATAAGCTGCCTCCCTCATGCCCCATCTCCTCCAGCCTGTCATTGTTGGACAGGATGGCAGCAATGTCAGGCCTTTTGTACCTGGCAAGCACCTTGCATGCCACCAGAGATTGTGCCAACATGGTCTGGGGAGTGGGTTGCAGCATCTAGCACAACATTAGCACAGCAGTTCTAAACTATAGCACATTTTTCAAAAGAGCCATACTGTTCCCTGAAGCTGGCACAAGGATGCCTTGGAAAAGAATTCTGCTCTTTCATTCTGGAGGACCAGCTGCAGCTCTCTGTTGAGAGTGTTTGAATGCTCTCTTTTGCAAGCTGCCACCTGGGCATGAAGCTCCTTGGCCTGTTTACAAGCTGTGGGGTCCCTATTTGGGGTGGTTCTGTCAGACTCTGTGGCCAGCTGATGAGCATGCAGTTTCAGTGATTGTTTGATGAGATGAGGTGGGCACACTGACCTGGGTTCTCTTCATGCATAGGGCAACCAATTCTGGCTCAGCATAAATGGCCAGTTTGTTGTTGACAGAAACCATGATTGGTGCATCAGGGTCTTCCCCGCTTGACATGCTCCCTGCCACCTGAAAATGCACAGCCTCTCAACCAGGCTACAATATGCTAGTGGACTAAGAGCACTCACCGCAATGAGCTCCAAACATTGCCTGTCCTGTCAGCCAGACTGTGTACCTCAGAGGTCCAGGAAGATTGTCCTGCTCTTGTAATTTTGCTTTGAAATTTAAGGGGGGGTCATGATATTGGTTAGAATGGTTTTAATCAATCATTCTCACATGGAATGTCCTTGAATGCTGTGTGTGGGCCATAAGCTTCTCATGCTGCTCAATGCTAATGGAGGGCTCATTGGTGATGATGTTTTCCCTCAATGGATGTTGTAAGGCTGAATGTCCTTTGCAAAATTGCATAACTTGAGCAATGTGATGCCTGCACTGCAGAACAAAACCAAGAGACATGCTACCTGAGAAGCTGTTCACTCAACTGAAATACATTAAATGATGAAGAAGAACCCTGTATGTCATGGCCTTGGATGAAGATATACACCACCCTTGCTTCATGAGCTCTTCTGCCCAGAAGACGACCAGCTCACTCTTGGGATATTTCACTTGGAGGACATGAATGCCTGTGGGTACATTTTTAGGGAAAAGAATATCCTCTAGGCTGCCAATTCCCTCCCAAACCTGATCCTGAATATCCATGACCAGAAATGGGAAGATGGGGCAGTAGGCATGGTTCACCCCATGTTCAGGGAACATATAAAAGCACTTGGAGAAGGAATCCACCTCCCGCACACCCTTGAGCAGATCAATGTTAATTTCAACCATGATATTGGGCTCACATGGCAAGTCCTTCCTCAGGATGATGAAGACGCACACACCCTTCCAAGTCAAGGCCAAGTTCATGCTGCAATAACTGCCAGACTCCACCACCACAGCAGGTCACTCTGCAGAGATCACAATGACCTTTTTTTAAAAATCCATTTATGTCCAGTTGGGGTAAGATACCCTATGTCAGACAGTATAGATGTGGTAGCTATATCACTGGCCTATGGAATGCCAGTGGGGGCAAGAGCCTCCCCAGCCCCTAATGAGAGGGTTTTAGACTACTAAGGACCTGAGTCAGCAGCCCCTGGATGATACATAATGAGAAAAGGGGGGAAGAATGCCTGTCGTGTGCGATGGAAGACATTGACCTGAACCCTCCCAGGGGGGATCTAAGCCAGCTAGGAATGGGGAAGCTCCAGTAAAGTAAAGTGAGTTGTACAGAGACTTATACCTGTCGGTGAATGAACACCAATCCATGGCTGTACAGGTGCATGGGAGTGCGAGGGAGAAAATATAAATATAGGGAAGGGAGGAAGTGGGCCTGAGGGCTGAAAATATAAGTGGTTGAGATGGGACCCATTAGATTGCAATGGCAACAATCACACAATCCCCTTCACAGTGGTTCAAGAGGTTGAGGTCACTGTTACAGTTTACTGAGGGGATACACTTTTTCTTCACCTTTTCATTTGCTCGCCTCTCATCTCACTCACTATATGTTGTATTAGTGGTGGAGTCGTTCTCCACAGATATCAGATACATTCTCAATCTTCTTTTCTCTTTTGGCTCACATGGTGCCCCACCTACAATATCCTTATTTAGACATTCATTCCACTTCTGCTGCAGCATCTTATTTTGAACTTCTTGCTGCAGTACATGTATTACTGCACAATACTGTGCATAACACTTTATGACTCGAACCGACTTCGTAGTGCTGCCCACTTGAGTCATACTTAGATGGAGATAGAATATCTTCGGGCTTCCATTTCTTATTTTCTTTCTTGACCTTGCATAGACCTGGGGCCTACCATATATATAGTCTCACCACTCTCAGCTGTATTCTTTCCCTGAGCTAGTTCTATGTAATACCAGCATTATTTGTAGTGACCACTGAGTCTAGTGAGCACATAGTTCATACCCAGATAGGTGAGACCACTTAGGCTTCACATTGTCTTGAAGCTCAGCACTCGGACTACAAACTTCACTTGTGCCTTCACTCTTTCTTTGTCCTTGCTTGAGCTCAGTATCTTAGTATCACAGCATGCTACACTGTGGGTTACAGTCACCATTACTGTTGATTCCAATGTACTGAGGGGGAAGACCTGGGTAGGTGCAAATTACAACCTGTGGGACATCATTGGGCATGGATATGGATTTGAGTGGGATCATCCCAGAGTCAACAGTGTTCAGGAACACCAGGCAGTGAGGGTTACCCAAGGCTGTTTGGAGCCATGACAATTCGGGGGAGTAGTGTGATTGTGGGCTGACAAGATAGGGGAGGGTGGGGGTAGAGGGGATTCTAAACAGTCAGGAGTCACTGTCAGAGTGGCATGTGGCAATGGTGGTGTGGGAGGATACTCCTTGTGTGGGAAAATGGATTCCAGTTTAGACCTCAAAGCTGCTATCTCCACCCAGAGCTCCACAACTTCCATGGCAGTGACATATGTAGGAGGTGGTGGTGGTACAGGGTGGGCAGTGGGGACAGGTGCTGAGGTAGATGTCTTGGCAGCAGGGGGATTCCTGGCACAGGCCAGGCTCCTAAAGTGTAGGAGCATGTTGTTTTGATAAAGATGTACAATGGTAGACAACACCTTGCTCATCCCAGGGTCCAGCACTTCAGGCCAGAGGTGGGATTTGAAAGAGTGGAAGAGCAAGACCACCAACTGTACCTCCTTGGCTGCATCCTTGACACAGACTATAGGAACAGTAGGCACCTGGAATGATTTGCTGGCATTAGGGCCAGCCTTGGTGGTCCAAGACCACACAAAAGGGTTGGAGTGAAAGTATTGGGGGATGGAATGGGGGATAGCAGGGGGGTGTAGCACACCCTAAAAGTCCCTTTCAGGAATGAGTGATAGCACTTTCCAACCTCAGAGAGGCGCAGAACACATGGGGCACAGACATGCTTGGGTGGAGTAGAGGACATTCCCATGGGGGAATAGTGATGGTTAGAGTGAGAAAGCATCTGCAATGACCTTTGTGAGGGCATCCATTTGAATATGGGCTTGATGGGACCCAAGTGGTCCATCAACGAGAACAGCATCCAAACATAGCTGTCAATGGTAGAAATGGGGATGCAGTCATCTCAACATCCCTCCAGGCTTAATGCAAGATAGTGAGTGAAGCTCTTGATGGTGGCTGACATCACAGCACTAGGATAAGGGCACATATTATGGGGTGCAACACTGCTCACCCTCTGAAGGCATAGTAGCAGCAGCTGTTAGGTCCACTTCAAGGGCTTTGATCTGGGCATCTGAAGAGCTCAACAAGAACTTGCCCCACAGTTCCTGGACGCATGCATGTTACTCCTCCGTAGGCCAGCTAATCATGCATGAGTGAATGACACTGTCAAGTGGCACATTGATCCATGCCCACTCATCAGGGTTTGCTTGAGCAAGCCACTCTTGGAACACCTCCTTGACGGTTCAGTTACCTTTGGTCTTAAGAATCATAGGGGAAGGATGCAACAATGGATGATGGTAGCACAATTGCATATATATGTGTTTGTTCAGAATGCCAAAGTGTAGAAGCTCAGCAGCTTCCTTCCCTTCAAGGTTCACTCCCCAGGATTCCAAAAAAGCATGCCAGTCATTTTACCTTAACAGGGAGCTCTATCTGGTGAGTCCAAAGAATCTCACCAGTCTGTCTCTATTGACAGCAAGGATGGTTGGTCAGGAAATTGAATTCAAAAAGAACAAACTCGGCTGCATCTTCAACTTCAAGAGGCCTGCCAAACAACCTGGGAGCACAGCCATTCAATGTCTGTATGGAAGCAATTACCTCTGACTCCAAGTTAGCAACCAGACCTCTGTTATGTTACTACTGGAGAAAGGGCCGAACTTTATATAACAAAGGCTGAGTACAGTGGCCTATGAGATGACCTGCCCCATGGTGTCTTGCTCTGTGCAGTGCAGGGCTGGGGCATGTGACTCACAATACAACATGCCCATAGTTCTAGACATAAAATGTACATTCCTATCTGATGACCCTGCATTGGTACACTGCATTGATGGCCAGTGAGCCAAGAGCACATATAGTGCTGCCTCACTGACTGTTTAACAAGGACCAAAACAAGGAGAATTAGCAGTAAAACCATTGGCATGCGCCATTTAGTAGCCCAGTGACACACATACTTACAGTAGAATAGCATGAACTTGAAGGCAAGCCATCTTCAAGATCTTGGGTGGTGACAACTACAGCCTTAAAGCCTCCGAGCTACAGCCCTTCTTGGCTGACCTTGATGCTGACTCATTACAGCATCCCACAATATGGTGTCTCCTCCATTCATGGCCAGGGGGTATCAGGATCCCTCTAATTCTCTGACAAAGCCTTATAACCTTAGCTGGAAGTATGATCTACAAAATAAGTGTAGATACTATATACTGTGTGTATGATATGACATTACAACACTAGGTCTGCCCAAGAAGAAGTGATGCATTGAGAACAAATGTCAATGTTACCCACCTTGATAAGCATATTATCAGATTGACAACAATTGGCAAGGGCTATCCAAGGGTTATTGGCCCAATAATGGTTGGTGAGGGCAGCCCAAGGTGTCTCAGCTACCTCAACAATCTGTATATTGATGGGTCCTATAGAAGATAATCAAATCATCCAGCTGTCAATGAAGTCACAAATCGCATGACATGACAAAAAGGTTAGGCTCAGTTAGCACATTAGATTTGGTCCTGTGAATAAATTGCCAGATATTTCATTAATAACTACATAGAACACACCTGCACTGGCAGGTACACTATGATAAGTCTAGTACTACTTCAGTGTCATGAATCACCCCTGCTATCATATCAGTGTACACTTGGCCACATCAGGGCACATGTGTTGACACCCCCATGCAGCTGTGCCAACCACAATGGTAACCTGCATCAACACAGATGCACAATGATGATGGAAGGGTGGGACCAGAGATGACAGAAGAGGCAAAGAGACTGTAGAGAGACTCTGACTCCAGGGCACAAACAATGACAATAGAGCAGGACAGCACAAGTGAAATGGGACACACACCAATGTATATGCACAACAGCAATGGCAGGGGTGGATGAACTGGGCACACATGTAGGGCCAGTGTGTTAATGTGCATGTGCAACAAGAGCAACACCAACAGGATCAAATGGACTGCATGAACAACTCACCTGAGATAAGAGAATGAAAAGGTTCATGTTTGAGATCCAGATGCTTGAGAGTGAACCTTTAAGTATCTGACCACAATAATTTGTAAGCACAATGATCCGAGCTGAGTTCTTGCCAGTAGAGTCTCGGGTCTGAATCTCAACTTACCCTGAATGTCACTGCAGAAAACAATGACAATGTTACATATGTAACTGATGGAGAGCCGATGTTCAATAATGGCACAATATCTACCTCACGACAACACACCATGCTATGAGAATGACTTGGACAGCGACAACAACACAATGACATGCCCTTGCCCTCTCCCTCGTCCTCCCCCATCCCATGACAATAACAAGGATGCTGCAAGGACGACAACACAACAAGGACATGACAATGTGCCCTCTCCCTTGTCCTCTCACCTGCCTTCTCATGACCACAACGAGAATGCTATGGTGGTGCACCCCCTATAATTTCCTCCCATTCACCTACAAATGTCTCCAGTACAGCCTATATGATTATGCATTACACTTTTTTGTTCGATTTGTTCAGGACTGGGCTTGGACTCAGTTACATTTACTAGCACAAAATTGAAATCACTATGGATGCACTCCTACAAGATTGTCTACTATCATGAAGGCCTTATAATACCAGGGGAGCCTGTTGACATGTGATAGAACTATGCTGAACTCAATCTATCTCCCCTTACTGTATGTGTTGTTACCCATGTTAATGTAGTTGCACTCGAAATATCCATAGAACAGCTTCCACAAATAACATTGCCCATGGTGGCAAGTGGTATTGGTATAATATATGGGGGATACCAAGCTTAGTATGGCCTGCATTACCCTGGCATACATGTAGCTGAGAGCATTGGTAATCCCCCAGATTTTGTTGGCACTGTGCCCAACCTCATTGTGAATGATGAATGATGTGGTAGTGGGTCAGCCGCAGTATGCCTTGCATCCCTGTGTGCTGGTATCGCTTTCATCAGCACTTGCAGTGAAAATGTTGCTATGCAGGAGGTCAGCTGGGTAGTGGATAGTTTCAAGAAAGTTGATATCACCACAGTTCTTCCAGAAAGCATATACAGAGGTGTCCTCAGTGACAACCTTGCCTTTGTGACCTTGTCTTTGCCACTTTTCTCCCAATTTGCCATCGTCTTGGGAAAGACTCTTGGCAACCTTGATCCATGAGGTACATCAAATATGGAAGCATGCTGTTTGGGGTAAGATATTTGATGATTTCCAATGAGTCTGACTCTAGATCAATCAATTTTGAGATTTCCATTGCTACATCCTTGAGTTTGCAGAATTTGGTCTTATAGGATTCAGAGTCATGCAGACGGGATTGCCTAGTGACCATTTCCCATATCTCAATTGAGTACTGGATGATGCGCTTGTCAGATGTGTGCGCACCCAAGCAGACAATGTCTGTTGCGATACCAGCATCAAGTATGGAACACAACATGTGGTTGAGTCTGTGGTTTGCAAATGCTATAATAAAGATGGGACTAATGTGATTTGTGATGTGTTAGAGTAGAATTGTTCACTATGTTACTGCTTACCTAAGAACTATACAGTACCTAGATTATCTCGTAGCCACTCGTCCTACTGTATGTTGTCTGTTATCACGAATAACATCTGCCACTCTGTCCCGTGTCGCTCACGTCCCGCTCCCGGCATACAACTTTTCAACATGATGAGCATGCAGAGAAGCTCAACTCCAGTGTATGTAGCTCTAAAATCACACCCAAGTCATCAGCATCTGTATATACATTGATTTTGTCATTGGGAAGGAATACTTATCACCTTTCCTGTTCCAGGTGGTCTGGATACAATGTCAATGACAGACATGGTACTAGGGCAACACCTGACTCACCCCTGAATCAACACAAGCTTGCTGGCTTGATACCATTGTCACCACATTATCAAGCCTGGCTGGGATCAAGGCTCCGCATGTGGCACCATACTGCAATGAGATCAATTGTCGATGATTGTGTTGTCTTGGATTTACTCTAGAGCAAGTCAATCAATAAGTTGTAGTGTACAAAACGTAAACTTACTTGTGTAATGCTTCAGATAATGATCCTATCTTGTTAAGTGTGGTGGTTACTAGTATGTTGATTTGAGGTACAGATCTGTGTGGTAAGGTGTGTGCCACAAGCATCCTGCTTTATGACTTGTGAAGAATGTAGCTACAAAGACACATAAATTGCCAGGTAAGTTGACTGTCAGGTAATGGCTAGGGTGGTGTTCCAATCGTTGGCCATCAAATGCACACACTAATAAACCACCCAAGATCATAAAACGTTCAGCACATTTAATGACCTATTGCCACTTACAATTCGTTTTGTTTCTTCTCTTTCATGTATAGATGTACTCCACGTCTACATATGAAGCATTACAGTCCATATCATACACAAGGAGGAGTGGTTTAACAAATTAGCTTGGTCTATTCATCCATCATGTACCAACCTACATCATGTGTAGTGATTCCTGGAACTTTGCCATAAACCTTTCCCCCACAGGTCCAGGAATGCTACCTGCTAGCTGTGTCTTTTTGTTTGTTTGGCATGTGCCTGGTCCTGAGGGGCACAGCCACCCAAAGTATGCAATCTTTGAGTTGTGGTGGTGGGTATATCTTCGCAAAAAAAAAAAGAGTCCCAGCCATGCGCAAGGTGTTTGTGTATGTTTACCTATGGCAATCATGCACAGCACACCCCTGTGTTCTTCATTAGTGTACTGTCATCATGCTCAATCTGTCATCTCCCAAGCATGCAACACCAGGCCACTATGGGGAAGCAAACTGAGATGTGGCAGAGGTGAGACTGTCCTTTCTAACAGGAAGTCTCTCAAACCACAGTGACCACATGAGGAGACATTCAACACAAAGTAGTCGGAATCACCTCGCTCATGTGCTGGGGAAGAAGGTTCAGAAATGTATTGGATGCTCTGCAAGGGACTCAAGAAGCTTCTCGGCATGCACAACAGCACCTATGACTTCACCTCTTGAAGACTCAAGTTTGTCAATCAATAACCTGCAGGTACTTGTATGGTGAGTCACCCACTACCCTCACTGATGTCACATACACTAGCTCCCACGTGTGGTACAACTGCATCAAAATCACAGGACTCAAACCAAACGCACAGTGCTGCCTCTAACTCCCATCTCCATTTCTTGTTCAACCATCCCTCAAACCCCTTTTTTGTGGCAGAAGCTGTCCTTGATGTGTGTACAGAACCACCAACACTTCACTGCTGCCTGCAAAATGGGTGATGAAGCCCTTTTCACAATCACAGTCATCATTGATCTTGGCCTAATGGGTGCCCACGGTCTCAGCACAAAAGTTGGTCCATATGGGGGTGCAGTGAACCTACTTGGCCCCAGTGACCTGAACATGACCCATCAAGAAAAAGGAGTACACTCTTCTTTCAACCAATCTGCCCTCCTTGTTCATCTGTTGTCCAGTACCTACGAATTCATCGCTCACTTTCAATGGTGACATCACCTACTCTAATCACTTTGGCAGAAACAGCCTCATCCCAAGCATGACGAGCGTTGTAGCCTTTCTTGCTCGAACAGTACCATGACCAGATGACAACCCTTGTTAGCTCAATGGCTTACATGGTTGGCCCAGGGAACAATGAGGTAAGTCATCCTTTGTTATTTCCTTGTTATTTCCTAAATCAATGATGTACATTCAATTAGGCTAGTGTTCCAGGGCAGCTCAACTTCACTGGACAGCAAGTTCAACTGTCTTTATTACCACTCATCATGATCAAATCTCTTTTCATCACACAGTCAGCCACTTCTGCATGCCCCTCTGAAGAATCTGGTGGTGTCTACTTTATCATTCTCAACACCAAAACCAACCTCCCTGTTGGTCTTGTATTGCTAGACAGGGTTGACACTCTTCAGCTAAATAAGAAGTTGTATATATATGAATTAATGTTGTGGTGTGGACAACAGTTTCTTTGGACACATGAACTGGCATCCAGAACAACTCCTTTACATACAGGGACGCATCCATGTGCATTAGACTCTTGCGATCCCGACAGACTCAACAACCTATTTGCACCCCAGAACATTGTCAACGGCGCCACAGGTCACTATGATGGTCTTGACCCACACACTCAAGTCCCCACACCTGAAGCAGTGGAGACAAAGAACCCCCCTCATTTTCCACTGACAGCACATGTGGCCAAATGCCAAATGCTAAACAATATAATGGCACATAACTTTGCAAGGGTGCACACCACTGTCAATTGCTCCACTGCCGGAAGGGGCATCTCCATGTGATGTCATTGTTGCCTTTATCATGGGGAATACAAAGAGGGTGAACTGCCCCATTGTTCCAGTGTCCCCCTTCTTCCCCTCCCCTCCCATGGCTGTTTGCATAGCCATGTCTCTTGGTGAGTGCTCCCTCTCGCTGTATGCTCTTTTCCCAACCATGCTTGGCCATGCATGGGTCTTGCCTTGACCACTGCTCCCCAGGGGACATTGGCATTGCACCACCTGCTTCCTGACCTCAGTTTTATCACATTTGCCACCTTGCACTGGATCCCTTTGCAGACTGTAGCAATGCTTGCTGTGTTCAGTTGGTCATCTATGCACATTCTTGCATTTGCATCACCCCCACCTCACCCTCATCCCCACTCACTCTCCCATATGCTCAACATGGCACACCATCTCCCTCTCCTCAGTTGGCCACCACTCCCACTGGATGGTTTTTCCACTCTTGGGCTCTGTGACTGCTTCTGTTTGCAGATAAGTAACTTGTGTGGATGTCTTGGGCCCAACTGTCACCCCTGCAGGATGCCCCACTGCCCTCAATCCTTGCCTCCTCCTCTTGTACCCTCTCCCCTTCCACTTGTCCCATTTTCACCCACCTTTTGTAACTGCCACCTTAGCATCTGCCTTGCAATAATGATGCACCCCCCCAACCCTTTGAGTTCCATCACTAGCACTCCCTCGCAATGCTATTGGGATGCAAATTGGCAAGTATATCCAAAGGGGAATTGATGTTGACAAACAGATGACATGCACCGTCCAGTCACGAGCATGTCCTCATTCTGGCCCACCAACCAAAATCTCCTGCAGACCCATGAGCACATTCCTTCATAGGGTTGGGAACTCGTGCCAGACCATTTACCAAAGGTGCCTGTTCTGTCATGTGGGGAAGACCTGCAGTTCTGGTCTTGCAATTGACCCTTTTTTGGGAGTTTGGGGCTTCACCTATTTTGTGCATTTTTTGGGGATCAACCAAGTGACGTTATCAGAGTTGACAGGTATGTATGAAAGGCTCTAGGGCCAAGCCACCACCCTTTCAATGTCCCTTCCATCACCCCTAGTGAGCATTCTTGTTTATTCTGAGTTATGGAGTCTCACTTGCACTGCAATATGACTCGCCACCTTGCTTGGACCTCATACCCTCAGTGAGTCGCCACCACTGCATACTTGCATACCAGGCGCCGCCGGTCAAGCCCTGGTCATTAATTCAGCGATTTTCAAGCAGGCAAGATCCCTTTCATGGCTACAAGCAAGTGTAATGCACAGTGTAGCATGCTGTGGTACTAAGACACTAAGGTCAAGCGAGAATGAAAAAGGAGTGGGAGTACAAGTGGAGTTTGTAGTTCAAGTGCTGGGCTTCAAGACAATGTGAAGCCTAAGTGGTCTCACCTATCTAGGTATGAACTATGTGCTCACTAGACTTGGTGGTCACTAGAAATAATGCTGGTATTGCATAGAACTAGCTTAGGGAAAAGTACAGCCAAGAGTGGTGAGAGTTTATATACAGTAGGCCCCTGGTCCGTGTGTAGAGTCAAGAAAGGAAATCAGGAGCAAGGATCTGAAGGGATTCTGTCTCCATCTAAGTATGACTCAAGTGCACAGCACTACAAAGTCAGTCCAAGTCATAACGTGTCATGTGCAGTATGTGCAGTAACATGTATGCCATAGCAAGAAGTCCAAAATAATATGCTGTGGCAGAAGTGAAATGAATGTCTAAATATGAATATAGGAGGGGTGCCATGTGAGCCAAAAGGGAAGAGAAGATTGAGAACATATCTGGTACATGTGGAGGATGACTCCACTACTAATACAATGTATAGTGGGCAAGGCAAGAGGCAAGTGAACGGAAAAGTGAAGACAAAGTGTATCCCTTAGTATACCATAACAGCAAGCCTTAAAGTTATGCACACCCACCAAAATGCAATTTCTGTTGTTTGTGGTCCTTTGCTCTCCACCATGGTGGTGAGTGGGGTTGCACACCTCAATCCTGTGTGCGCATGTGCATACTAGTCAGAGGCATTCACTCTGTGCTAAGTCCCACAGAAGAGAGGTGAGTTGGCCCAATTGCCTTGCATGCCCTCCTTGCTTACAAGGCAGGTCATGCTTGAAGGGTGGGCACACATGCACTGACATTGACCCACAAGGACTATGTGGACGCTCCCTTGTAATGATGATGCTAATGTCGTCTTGTGCTTGGGTATGCATGCATGCAGCTGTCATCTGATCACATTGAGATAGTAGGCCCCAGGTCACTGCGCAGTATCTCCCACCTATCTCTACCACTTCAGATGGTTGCTATGATGACCTCTTCCACTGCTTAGCCCTCTGATGCATGACCACAACTACTTATCAGCAACATTGGCAATTCTGGCATTGTCTCAAAATGGATTCATGTTCTAGCAGGTGAGATTTTCACTGTGTTGAGTTGCTGGTGCATTGGACTGATCACCCTGCTGGCCCTCCTTCCCCCCCAAAAAGGGCCACAAAAATTATATAAGGCAGGCTGTGCTCAAAGGGTGAGTTTTCTGTGGGGATGCACGCACTGACATTAGCCTTCCCCCTGTATCCCAACAGGTCATGGATGTGCTTGGCATTGACCCAAGCACTGCAGTTTACACTGAACAACCAACATGTCCACACATGGTCAATGGATGGCCACAGTGTGTGGGACCACGGGCGGGGGGGGGGGGGGGGGGGGGGGCGGGGGGGGGGGCGGGGGGGG